>JAGDQO010001396.1:0-177470 GCA_018342035.1 Solanum appendiculatum | reverse complement strand
AATGCGCTACCTTTAAATTTGACTGTTGAGTTAACTCAAAGGTTCATTTGTTCAATGCAATACTAAACATGCTTAGTAAATCATAAAAGTAGTCATGCTTTTATTAATATAAGTTTTTCTTTGTCTAAGATAGATTGTTAAACATATATAGATAGAGGCGAGTAGAATTTCAATTTTATAAGATTTATCTAAAATGATTACTTCAAATGTTAATTATTGAGTTTTAAATTTAATATTCATATATATATATAATGAATTTCTTAATATAAATATACTATTTGATAAAAATTATCGAATTTGGTCAAACATGTATTCAGACTTCTAACTCCGCCTCTTTATATAAATGATTGAAAGGTTTGTTGTTGGGAATTGTGTTGGTGCTTATCTGGCTGGTGTGGTGCATCTTTGTTGTTGGTTGGGACACTTAGGCTTGGGCTTAGCAAAAAGCAAAGGTGGAACATAATTCGTATTTTTCCTCATGTGGGAATCTATTCTGAAACTCTCTGACATACATTCATGGCCCAAAGTAAAATATCCAATTCCTTCTTCATTGGCCTGATTTTGATGATATCCTTAATAAGGATATATTCGATACGATTCAATGAATGTTCAAAGTTAATATATAATTGACCAACACTCTACCCTTTTCTAAAATTTCTAATTGTATGAACTTAGACGCTAGAGTCTGAATCTCTCTGACTAAGGGTCACTTTAACACCCCTAAGCAAGTCAAATTGTCCAAGATTTTGGTTTTATAGATAAGACGTCTTAGGATATGATAGTTAAGACTTTTGCCCTCTTAATTCTTGTTAAATGATTAAGTAAATGACATTTAAGAGTAAAATAAGTAACATCTGACGTTATCTTTGAGATGATTACATAACGACTAGTGTTTCTTGACGATTTTGTCTGCGTATGCTCAAGCTTGGTCCGATTATATTCCTGCGAAGTGAACTGTATTGTTTGTTTCCGATATGATAATGTTGTCCTTGTTTCCTTTCACATGTCATCATCTAGTACGATTACATGTCTTGTCTATTTTTACCTTATACATTAGACATATTTTATAAGGCTTCCCTGGAATGAAAGCTATAATTAGGACAAAAAATAGTTTAGGTATGCATCACATAATACTGTGACAAATTTTTGTTTGAATGGTTGTTACATGTTTGTTTATATATATATATATATATATATATATATATATATATATAGAAGATAAATTAGACCAGACAGATTTAGAAACTATTCAAGTAAAAAACTTTGTAGATTGGGAAATACATAATATAGCATACGACATAAGAACTAGACTAAGGATTAAAAAACATTATATAGACAGGATAAACACTACCCGTTATGATAAATTAAGAAAAAATTGTATGAAAAGGCACCCAACTACTAGATCTATAGCCTTTAATTGTTGGCTCTTACATAGAGAGCTACAAGAAATTAAAGAAAATAAACAAAAGATAAAAAATTTAATACAATTATTACAAATTATAGATGAATTATTAATTGAAGACTTAAGAAAAAAAATTTATAGAACGAATCACGGCTACATACGAAGTTGCCGAAAGAATTAAATCAAATATAAAGTGGGAAATATTAGCACCAGAAAGAACTATTGAGAATAATCAGTCTAGAATAAGTTTTCAGAAACAAAAACCCATGTGGATCCCTTTAGGATAAATGAATAAAGATAAATTACAAAAGATAAGAAAAAGAATTGAGTTATTATATCCACAATATATAAGTCTAAACCAAAGTAAAAAAGATAATAAGAAATTAAACAAACTTATAAAGCGTATATCTAAATTAGAAGTAAAATATATAAGAGAATTAAGGATAAAATACAATAGCTAAACTAAAAGAATTAGAATATTTAGACTTAAAAATACTACCAGAAAAGAAATATAGAAGACTTAAGGACGATTCGCTCATAAGGTGTAATTTTAATAACGGAGAACATTTACTACATAGTTCAGACCAACACCTAAATACTATTACAGACTTGATTATAAATCTAGGAGAAACGGTTCAGATAGATCAAGAAAAAATAGTTAAGACCCTAAAAAATTTGAACGACCTGCAAGAAAAGCATAACAAGTTGATAGAAAAATTAGAAATTTTTTTTAGAATATTTAAAGACACAACAAGCAGATTTAGATAGAAAGATACAAAGCCACAATAATCAAGAAAGAAATAATAACCAAATAGCTGAATCTAGTATAAATAACTACAACATTAAGAGAAGAAATAAGCCAAATAAAAAAGATAGTTCTTTCATGAATGACCCGTTCTATCAGGCAATTTTAAAAAGAACAGAACAAATCCAACCAAATCCCGAAGGATTGTCAAATCATCAGCCTCAAGGAAAATCAGATAGTACGCTAATAAAACAAAACAATACAATAATATTACTGCTGCTAGAAATAAACAATAGATTAGAAAGGGTTATTAGAGAACAAGTAAAAGAACAGAAACAAGGTACTCAAGAAAAGAATATAGATGAATTAATAGAACAACTAAAAAGAATAGAATTAACTCCTAAAGAAGATAGGGTAATTAAGATAAGAAGAAAATCATGGAACTTTTTTCAAATAAAAGAAGAACCGATAAACCAAGATCAAACTTCTCACAAGACAGCTTAAAAAGTGGAATACTAGCAAGAATTTTAGACTCTTCTAAGACTACGACAAATACAAGCCAACAGTTAGAAGAAGTAATAGATGTGGATAAAAACATCCAAATCTTCCAACAGAACAGGCTAAAGTTGTTAAATCCAAAGATATTTTATAATAAAAGGTTTTTTTCAGGACAAGCTCAACTATATAAACATTACAGAAAAGAACAAATGTGTGTAATAGGAAAAGACAGTAATAACATAAGTTTCATAAGCCCAGAATCTTTAAAACAAATTAAAAAATCAAATATGACTTTAATGCATATGGGTTTAATAGTGATAGGTCTAAAAGGATTAACTAGAAAGAATCTAGGCACAAAAGTATTAATCACAATATATGATGATAGGTGGACAGAATTAAAGAAATCAATTATAGGATTAACAGAGGTAGACATGACAAATAACGGGGGACTTTTCTACTGTAGTCCAGATTTTATGTTAAGTTCCATTAATTTTGCGAATCATATTAAAATAGGTATACAAACGAAAGGATATGAAGAAATGATAGGAGGTAATAATCTATTAATATGCGTAGGTTTTATAGGAAAAATTGCAACTAATAGTAATACAAAGTTTAAATTAAAAGTGGAAGACGTAGTGGGTCTAATGGGAGACAAATGCATAAAAGTAATGAAGCCATTAAAAATAGACTCAGAAGAATACGCGGGATTAGAATGAAATTTAGAAAATTTAAGTAAAAAGGAAATATTAAAGCCTAAAGACCATTTAATGTATACAAACAATAAGGGACAAACCTCTATAAGATTTACAGATTATACATACACAGACCAAAAGGAAATTGATGAAGAAGAATCTGATAATCAAGAACTAATGAATATTGAGATTATAGAAGAGGATTTCAAAGTAGATGAAGCAATACAAAATGCAGAACAAATGTATAATCAAGACAAAAATACAAGATTCAGATGTAAAGGATGCAAACAAGGAAAATTAAAATTTAATCAGGTAAGAGAACATTTTCAAAAATGTAGACTAAGACAAGATAATTATGGATATAGAATGCAAGAAAAAGAAGTCTTAGAAAGTGAAGATGAAGAATCAGTTATTAGTGAAACAACCATAAGTATAAAAGAACTAATGGAAAGCGCTTCAAGTAGCTCAAGTCCTTTCCAAAAAACTACTTCAATGCAACAAGTACAAACAAATACTGAAAATTTACCAAGATATAGGGTATATAGAATTAATCAAGAAGTTCAGACCGAAAATTTGAAACCAAAAGGAAAAAGACTACCTATAGAAGAACCTATTAGACTCCAAGAGGGAGGAAATAAGGGGAAAATTCTAAACATAGCAGCCCATGATCCTCAGTTATGGAATTCTGTAATTGACTTATGGAAAGGAATAGTAGTGGCAGACTATATACAAACTAATCAAGAAAATGACACAGAAACAATGTATAGATACATGGAAACTTTTTTAGGAGAATCCACAAAAGGTTTGTGGGAAGCCTACAAAACAGATTTCCCAAAGGAATTCCAAGGAATGGTAAATATGGGACCAAACCCTTATAATTTCACAAATAAAATACATAGTCTAATAACAGGAGAAGACCCAAATAGTAGATTAATAACTTTACAAAGAAATGCTTTAATAAAACTAGAACAGTTAAGTATAAGTAATTGGTTTAGTATAAAAGAATTTTTAAATGAATATTTTTATTACTGTAGTATAAGTGGAAATGCTTTTGATAGAAATCTAGGAAAGAAGCTATTTAATAAACTACCTGGAGCCTTAGGAAGAGAAATAGAAGAAAAATGGTATAAAAGAGAGCGAGTAATACAAAACCCAGATGGAAGATGGTCAATAGGACAGAGAATACAACATATTATGACTATACTACAAGAAAAATGTACAAACATACAAATACAGAAACAATTAAAACAAAATGAAACTAATTTTTGTAAAAGTATATACACTACACAAAATTACGATAAAGATCATCCACAAAAGAGATACAAAAAGACTAAAAAGAACTATAAAAATAGTTATCCTAAAAGAAAGTATTACTTAAGAAAATCAATGGCAAGAAAACCATATTTAGATAAATATAGACATGTGAGAAAGTATGATAACAACAGAAATTACAAAAATAAATTAGAATGCTTCACATGTGGAAGTATAGAACATCTAGCCAATAGATACCCCAAAAGGAATAATAGTAGAACCAGAAACGCACAATTAATAGAAGACTTCCTAGAAACTTTAATAAATGTAGATGAATATATGTCAGACAATGAAATCATATACTCCATCATAAGCATGGAAGTAAATGAAGAACAAAGGAAAGAATCCTCAGATTCTGAAGGAGAAGAATTAATAAATGAATTAGGACTAGACAAGTTAAAACTAGAAGAAACAGATAATTATAATATGGTAAATATATCCTTAACCTGTGAACATGAGTTTGAACAGGGGAAGGGATTAGACAGTAACCAATGTTACATATGTCATTGGTACCCAGGAAAGATTAGGAGAGCAAAATGTAAAAAATGTTACATAGAGGGATGTATATCATGTATAGAAAAGGAATTAAATTTACCTATATACAATAATGATAGAGACAAAAAACAAATAAATATTTCTCAGATTAATAAAAATGAAGGAATAGAAGATAAAATAAATGAACTAAGAAAAAGAATAGAAAACCTAGAAAAAAGGCTAGAAAAAATAGAAAAAGGGAAAGAAAAAGTAGAAGAAGAATCAGAACAAGAAGAAGAATTGTTGAACACTTTTTCTAATGGAATGATTTGTAATGAAGATAAAAAGATAAGTACGATTAAAATATTAGCAAGAATAAGGATCCAAGATTATGAAATAGAAACACTGGCTTTAGTAGACTCAGGATGCACAAAAAATATAATAAATAAAAAGATTATACCCCCAAATTTAATAAAAGAATTACCAAGTCCACAAATATCCATGCAAATGGATGGATCATTCAATACTTATAAACATTATGTAAGTAAAGCAACAATAAGTTTTATAAATACTTGTATAAATTTTTACAAACCAACATACAAATTAGAGAAAATATGGGTAAGAGATCTAAACATTAGAGTAGATTTTGTATTAGGACTAGATTTTTTATTACATAATAATGGAAGTTGTTTGCTAACAAGAGACGGGGTAATTCTATCCAAAAATATTACCAAAACACCAGTAGCAACAATACCTGTAGAAAATAAATTTAGATACATCAAAACAAAAGAACAAGAAGAAAAGACCAAATGTAATAAAGGAGAAAATTGCACTTGCAATACATGCGAACAAATAAATGAAGAAATGGAAGAAATACTAAAAGATGAAGAAAATGGAAAAGAATATACTCAAATAGAAATAAACACAAAACTATATGATTTTAAAAAAGGTATACAAAAAATAGGAATAATAAAGGATCACAAAGATTTAGAAAGAATAATACGCATATTAGATGAATTAGAAATCATAGGAGAGAAGCCACTAAAACATTGGGAATCTAATCAAATAAATTGTAGATTAGACATAATTAATCCAGAATATATAGTATGAACGGCCTCTATAGAATCAATAAATCAAGATCTAATAGATTTCGAGACTCAAATAAGAGAATTAATGGAATTAGGAGTAATAAGAAGGTCTAAATCAAAACATAGATCTGCAGCATTTATGGTAAGAAACCATAGCGAAATAGTAAGAGGAAAAGCAAGAATGGTAATAAACTACAAAAGACTAAACGATAATACGAGAATGGATGGTTATAAGCTACCAGACAAGACTGAATTAATAAATAGAATACAGGGAAGAAAAATATTTAGTAAGTTCGATTGTAAATAAGGGTACTGGCAAATAAAAATGGCAGAAGAAAGCATAGAGTGAACAGCCTTTACTTGTCCAGAAGGACATTTTGAATGGCTAGTAATGCCGTTTGGTTAAAAGACAGCCCCACCAATTTTTCAAAGAAAAATGGATAATATATTTAGAGACTACAAAAAAATTATTATAGTATATGTAGAAGACATTTTAGTATTTAGTAATAGTATGAAAGAACATCTAGGACACTTACAAAAGATTTTCAAATTATTCGTAGAACATGGAATAATTATTAGTAAAAAGAAAATGGAATTATGTAAGACTCATATTAATTTCTTAGGAGTAATAATAGGGGAATGGAAAATAAGTTTACAACTCCACATAGCAAAAAAGATTCTAGAAATGCCAGACAAACTAGATAAGACCAAAGAATTACAAAATTTTCTAGGAATTCTAAACTATGCAAGACATTTTATAAAAGATTTAGGGAAAGTAGCAGGACTTTTATATTCTAAGACAGGATCAAAAGGTCAAAAAACTTTTAATATAGAAGACGTAAAATTAGTAAAAAAAACTAAAAGAAATGGTAAAAAACATTCCAGACCTAGCACTACCGTTAGAAACGGATTATTTAATAATAGAAAAAGATGGTAGTTTAGCAGGATGGGGAGCTGTTTTAAAAGCAAAGAAAGACAAGTATAGTGACAAAAAGGAGGAAAGAATTTGCGCTTACCAAAGCGGTAAATATAAAGAAAAAGGAAATCTAAGTAGTATAGATGCAGAAATTTTAGCAGTAATATATGGGTTAGACAGTTTTAGGCTTCACATCCTAATTAAACCTGAAGTATTAATAAGAACATATTGTGAGGCAATAGTGAAGTTCTACCAAAAGATAAATGAGAAAAAGAGCAGTAAAAGAAGATGATAAAAAAAATTTAGACGCAACTTCAGTATATAATATAAAAATAGAGCATATCAAAGGAAAAGATAATAATTTGGAAGACCAATTAAGTAGAATTATTATAAACTAACCATTTTATTTTAGTATGAATGCAGGAAAAGGAAAAGACAAAATGGAAGACTCTTCCTCCCCAGACAAATATAAAGACTTATATTTAAAGACTTTACTGAGTAACACTCAGTATAAGCCACAATCAATGCTTGAGAGTCAGAATTTTGAAAGACTATATTTTGGGCCATAAAATTTGATGTGTTATCCATCATGCAACATGAGCTTCAGACTCAAAACAGAGGTAAAAGTGGATAAACAACAGAAATGCTTGATAGACAATTTATGGATCGCTTACAATAAGCATCCCAGAGACAATAGTTATTTCATTTCAACTTTAAATGCTTTAAGTTACTATTTTACAGACAAAAAGTTTAAATTCTATGTGGTAATAAAGGGGCAAAAACCCGGAATATTTCAGACTTGGATAGAGGTAGTAGACGCAATAAAGAATTATTCTACCCCCCCCCCCCGCCTTTTCAAAGGTTTTAACGATTTAAATGAAGCCCTAGATTATGCTAGAGGAAATTTAGGACCAAATTATTATAAATACCCCAGCCTTAAGAGAGAAGAGATAAAACGAGAGAAAAAAGATAGAGTGAGAGTGAGAAATTTCAGAGAAAGGAATTACTTACTATTTTTCAGTTTCCAAGATAAAAAAAAAAGAGTGTTAGTGTGACTTTAAGTTTGTAAAGAGTATTTTCATTCCAAGTACGTTCCAGTTCACCCGGGACTCCCGAAATGGAAATCTCTATCCAACCGGAGCCATGTGAGTAGCTATGTTTAGGTTTTTTGTAATATCTCTCCCTACTAATGTATCATAATGTTTATGTATGAAAGTAAATATGTTTGATTTCAAGCCAATAAAAGCAAATTAACAGTTCTTAGGCTGGGTTAAAATGGGTTAAAATTACGTTTGTTCAAATTAATGTGTAAAATCCTACTTAGTACTCTCTCTATCCTTGGTTCTTCGTCATGTAAATAACTTATATTTTAAGGTTTTAAGTAATTTCTCCCAAAATTTTAATTTTTTTTTGTTTTGTTTTTTAACCTCTGTTCATATCTTCTTAGCAGCTAGCTTTTAACAGTTTTCTTATTTAACCACACCCCGGGTACAAACGTCATTTGGCACATCATGGCTATGGCGGACAGACTATATATATATATATTATAGTATTGCGTTGTACTATAGTATATTTGATGAATATGATATTTGGATATCGTTGCTACATAATATCATACATCAACAATTTAAAGAACAAAATCTACAAAAGAAATAAGGTACGAAATAGAATTGTTATAAAAAGATAGGGTAAAAGATAAAATATTATTAGAAAATAAGCAAAAACAAAATGAGAAGAAAATAATGATAACGACACCATCTTACCAAATCGATTGTTACATAAAATTGAATTTTCATCGTTACATAATAATGAACTTAAGACACGATACAATAAAATCGAAGTCATAACCAAAACAAATATTGTATTTGAAGTAACCACACAATACAATGTAATAGGTAATGACCATCCAAACAAGTTCTAGAGTTCTCGAGACATTATGTCAATTTTAGCATATAATTTATTTATTTATTTAATTATGTTTTAATGAGCCTTTTTACGTGCAAATTTTAATTCTCTTACATGAGTCAAACGCTTGATTTAATGGGTTATGGAGAGATTGGATCGTAGAAGTATACAAAGCGAGCCCTGGGTTCATACTCGAACTTAGACCTCTATATTTGAATAATAGATCGTGTAATCATCTTGTCTAAAATTTAAATAATTAGTGAAAACATAATTTCATTCACCTAATTATGTTTCCAAATAAGTATCACTTATTTTTAGGAATTTTATGACTTGCTAATATGTGCTAATTCTAGTTTTATCCAGTTTGTTGAAAAAAAATATTTGCCTTCGATTAATACTATAAAAAAATAATAACTCAATAAATATATGATATGTGTCTTAATATATATACTTTTATTACTAAATAATTTAATTGACAGGCCTAAGATAAACATTTTTTCTGACAATATTTGTAGGTGTATCATATTCAATATAACTATATATAGTTTGACAATTATTTTATCTTCACGTGGAGGTACATTCACTACTCTCTATTGTCTTTGACAGCAGGTTAGAAAATCATTTAGGAAGAAAAATGTGTTTCATGAAACTGAATATACTACTAAATTAACTATTAAATTCCTCCAATAACTAAATAACTAATAATTCTAAAAAAAATAGTAGTAGTAATAAATGTAACATCCAATAATTTTCTATTTTTTTAATGGTGTTTAATTTTAAAAGACATTATTAAGTACGAATAGTTTAGTAAATTATACATTGTATTTATTGATTTGTTATGAACGTACTTCTTTTGATCCATTTTACTTATCATGTGTTTTTCCTGCATACTCTTTAAGAAAAACACTAAGTGGAGGGTAATTTCACTAAGTTATCCTTACTCTCTATATTTACTTTATTTGTTCACTATTCTAAAAATAGATTTTCACTTTTAATATATATCAAGAAAAGATAATTATTTTTTCCATATTTTATCATTATCATTAATTACTTATTCACCAAATCATTTCTCAAGACCTAATATTTAATATCAATTAATAGGGATAGTGTGGTAAAATAACTATGTCAATTATTATTTTTTAATGAATATATCAAGTGAAAAATATAATAAGTAAAAGTGAACGGAGAGAATATTTATTAATCCTATCACTTTGATATTATTTTTTTGCACCATATGAATATTTCTCCATACTTGTGACTAAGGGTAAAGATGGAAACAAACTCATGATTATGTCTTGATTTTTTAAAATGACAAATTTTATGGGCGATCTATTATTGGTAAAAATGACAAGTAAAGTGATTCAGAGAGTGTAATGACCCGATCCATTGTTACTCAAGAGTATCTCATGCCGAATTCCAAAATTTTGAAAATGTGATGTCAAATTTAATATTTTGGAGCACACAACGAAATTGACTTATTTTAAAATGGTTGGGCTGACGTCAGCTCGCCATAGTAGGAAGCCTCCCGCTAAGACGACACCGCTATAGCACCTGCACAACCCCTATAGCAGGCTGATGAAAAATCATACCCTAGTTAATGTGACTTCTTTTATTTCCTTCCACTTTTTGAAGGAAGGAAATAGATGAGGGATACTCCCAAAACCCTCCAAAGGCACTCGATTTTCGTTCGTTGGGGCAATGGAAGGGAGAGATTACAACGCAAGAAAGGTGAAAACTTAAGGAATTCCGGTTCTCGTTTGTTGCGGTTTGCTTTCACGGGATCAGAAACTCATAGTCGACGTTCATCAGTTGATGCTTGGCGCCCAAGTAGGATAGGTTTTCTTCAATTGAGTACTTAGACCCATCCTTATTTACATTGTATGTTGTGTATGGTTGGAGATTGCATGCATAGGCCTTCGAGTACGGAGTCTGGACGACTGAATATGTGGCTAGTTGGGGTTAGGCTATTGATGATAATTGTAGCTAGCTGTTGTTGTTCCATGAGGTTGTTGGGTGTTGTCTTGGGAAGGAAGTTGTGGGTGAATTTGGGGATCAGAGATTGTCTAGAAGGTTACCTTCGATAGATGATGGTCGTGTGTTTTCCAAGTTATGTATGTATGCATGCCTACTGCTTTATAGTATCACTTGTGCGATGCATATGGGGAAAACGTAGGGAATGATATGAAATGACATCATGTTGATAATCTCATGCAATTAACCGATTTACTTTACACATGGTTTCAAGTGTTATTGTTCATTGTGATTGTTATTGTGTATGTTGTTTGTGATTGCTGGTTGGCTCGAATACCACACCGGTATAGGAATACTAACGATATGCTCAGATACCACGCCTTGTATAAATACTAATCTTGATTGGCTCAAATACCGCGCCAATACACTAATAATTTGTGTGTGAATTCCATGAGAGGACCGGATTTGTGTATTTGTGGTTCCAAGAGTGAACCGAGTTTACCTTTTCATAATGGGATGAATGCATGTTGGATCCTTAAGTGGTCCAAATTACTGAAAAAGTGAGTTGGACTCAAGTATGAATTTTTGTGTGATGATGTGGGACATGTTTCACATGGATGTTAATTCCGAGTGAGGAATGAAAGTCCAGGCTATTTTATAATTGTGATTATAATTGTAAGTTATCTATTTTGCTAAGTTGTGGTTGCTCGGTCAGGCGGATGACTGGGGGTCTGGTGCATAGTTTATATGCTAAGACTGGTTATGGTTGTTCAATGTTTTAGAACATATTTGATTAGAGAGACTTGAGTTAGAGTGGTTTAGTAAGAGTCTTGCATGTGATTTGTTGGGTATTAATTGACCTGGACTTCTTATCATAAATAGGTTTTCTTTTTCCTAAAAGGAAAACATAAAGTCTCCATATACTAGTCATTTTCTTGTAGGAAAAAGTTTAAGACTATAAATAAAGGTTTGTTCCTTCTAACTTAATCAGCATTCACAATGTAGTCCTAGATGTTTTGAGAGTTTTGTCTAGGGGGAGAATTTGTAGGACACAATTGATACGTTATCACTTGTGTGAACCTCTTTGTTAGAGCTGTCAAAATGAGCTGACTCAACCCAACCCAACCCTAAAGGGCTAGCCCTTTTAATTAAAGGGCCTATAAAATAGCAGCCCAACCCAGCCCTAAGCGGGCCACGGGTTGGGACGGTTGGCCCTTCAAGCAAAAAATGGACAATATTAACCTCTTAGAAAGAGTATCAAACGTTGATGTCTGATGGACACGACATCAATACATATAGAAATTCATTTATGAATTACACAACTTCAGTGAATACTTACAAAACAACATAAGAGCCAAGATACAACATTCATAAGATTCATTCGAGCAAAAAACATTACTTGATCACTTTTTTTCATAAACAAGACAACAAAGGAGAAACGAAAAATTAGGCATAAAAACAAAAGTAGAAGAGGTCAAAAATTCATAGTTATAATAACTTCAATAATATATCTATATATATATATATATATATATATATTGAATATTTTAAAAATTCACAGCCTACGGGCTGGCCTCTGAGGCTCGCGGGTTGGGCCTACGAGGCTAGCGGGACAAACGAGGTTGGGCCAAAAAGCCTCGTTCCTAAATGGGCTGAAAAAATTAAGCCTAACCCTACTTAATTCAAGGGTTGGGTTGGGCCAGCCTAACGGGCGCCCATTTTGACTGCTCTACTCTTTGTATTCTGAGTGAATTGGATAAGGTTATTTCTCTCTATATTTTGTACTCTTATGTTTATATTGAATTGCTCATCTCCTTGTGGATGTTTGGTCAGTTGACCGAATCACGTTAAATCTTTGTGTCTTTTGGTATATTTCTAGTTTGTCTTCTTATTCATGGTTTTTCGAGATTTGCTTTGTTAGCTTCCGCATGACAGCTGACATGATTTACTAAAATGGGTCAAGGGACAAGAGTGTTGATATGAGAACTTGAGGGAGATAGTTGGTTGGTTAACATAGTTATAGTGGGTGGTATTCGAAAAATATCTATGTGATAGAGGGGTTAGGTTATGATCTGATATGAGGGTGGCATAAAAGGTAGGCTTGAAAAGTCTTAGAATGGCACAAGGGTTGAATGTTTAATGGTAGAGTTGGCAGCAAAAGGAGGTGAGGTGACTTGAGACAGAATATATGAGTCCATCGGAGTGGTGTTGTGGTTATAATTAAGTTTCATGTTTCCTGATTAATTGCATTATATTATGTGGTAGGTTCAGGTCGAACAATGATGTCTACTAGTACGTGTGTTTGTATGGATACTATTCTTGCTATGCCACTTGGCATAGTCTGGTTGCAGGATTCAGTGATGTCCGTAAGTGAAGACGATGGTGATCTCCGAGAGCTTCTACACTTCTTTCCTCATGGTGGGAGTTGTGTCGTATTTTCTTTTAATCGTTGTATCTTTAGAAGCTCTTATACCTGCTTAGACTAGTTCCTTGGGAAGTGTTAGTTGGTCTTTTGTAAATAACTTGGGGTTTAAAATCAACTAATGGTAATTTCATAATTTTATAGGGTGTTAGATTATGTTTTAATTATTTTTTCACATGTCATGATCGGTTTGGGGTTGAGGTTTCTCCTATCTAGGTGTTAGAATAGGTGTCCATACAATTCGATAGATTGGATCATGATAGAGAGAATAATATTTGCTAAGATAACCCTTATTTTGATACATAGAAAGTAACAAAGGAAAGAAATTGTTAAGTTTTGGAGGAAAATTTTTATCAATCCCACCTAATGTGACTCAAGGGCACTGTAGTCTTTTTGGACTTTTTTGAAATAGCATTTGGACAATGATGATTTCTCATTACTTAAATATTTTGTGTGTTGACTGTCATAAACAGCAGTGACCAGAATATAATTGGGTTATAAAAAGAATTAAGTTGGATATTGAGGTTCCCAATTCATTCTTCCCACACATTGCAAGAAGGGAACATACTCTGCTGCTTCTCTCTTCTTGAGGCCTTAAACTTCATGAATTCTTTAAAACTCTTTCCAATGCCACAATCTATTATTTTAATCATTCTTTATTCCTAATATTTTAACCATGCACATGAGCTATCATCTTCAATTTATTACTTTAGTCATTCTTTATTGGTTAATACTTGGATAACTCTAAATTTTATTTAAGCACTCGAATTATCTGATATATTTTAATTATAAACACTCGAATTATATAATATATTTTAGTTGAGCACCTGAATATATGATAAATGTTACTATTAGATACTTTCGCCTTAAAATTTGGAAAAATATTTGTGCATATTCTTAATAAGTGCTAATTACGTATTCACACATAATATGTTATATCATTTGATTATACACATCAACTTCTATTGAAGCAGCTTGATGTTTTATGGCATATTCAGGTTGTGTATAATAAAAGAAGATGATATATTTTAGATGGTTAACTTATTCATGTAATGAACGTTTGAAAATACACGCATAAACTCTTTTCAAATTTTAGTTGGAACTGTCTAATAAAAAACACTTTATAATATGTTCAAATACTTAATCAAATCAAGTTTTAATTTGAATGTTTAGACAAATTTAAAAGCTATCGATGTATTTGACCTTCTTAATTCCTAATATTTTTAACCATGCACATGAAGGTGTCATTCTCAACTTATTACTTTAACCTTTTTTTCACTCATAATATTTTAACCATGCACATGAAACTATCATCATCCCATCTCTTCATTTTATGTTTTTGCCCACTGTCTCAGCACTCTTTATTTGACTGAATGTGTGAGTTTAAAATGTAAGGTTTATATATATATATATATATATATATATAAAGTGTTAAAGATTTTACTGACATTAGTTAATTGTCATGAGATTCAATGTCGTTATAGGCTTTAGGTACATTTACAAAGAGTGCTAATTACCACTAAAAATACATATTTAACAGTAATTAAGCTATTACCACTAATTAAATGCCGCTAAAGATCTTTTTTTTTTTACATAATGTGCATATTATTATGGTAATAGATGAAAAATTGAAAAGTAAATTCATCAAATTTACCTTGTATTAGATTCATGACAAAATGTGTCTCATAATGAATACACATGCTTTAGCTAAGTATAATGAAAATTACTAAATTATTTTTTTGTGACAAAAAAATACTCAAATTTGTCAAAATGTCTCAGAAAGACACTAGGATGAAGAAATGAGACATTTTCTATTTATGATACTTAAGGTAAAGTTGAATAATTATATAATTAGTGACCATCTATAATGTTTAGATAAAGTTGAGTGACTTTAATGACTTTACTACTATAAAGTAAACCTCTGAGTCAACCTAGGTTGAAATTTGAATGGATGTATATTCAACTTTTTACTCAATGTAGTAGCCTTATAATATAATTACGATAAATTTGAAGGATTATTACTGATAAATTTTCAAGAGAATAGAAATTTTTCCTTAATAAAGCTAATCAATCAAAAAATAAGGAAAAATTAGATGAAATATTTACTAAGACAACTTTTTTTATTTGAAATAATCCAATTATCAATTATTACTAAAAATAGTCATCGGCCAAATTTAATTACAGACAAAGTGCATTTATGGATTGCTTGCATTTACATATATAATTTTAATAACAGCACAACCAACAACTTGGAGGAATAATTTGTCTTTATCCAAGTGAATAAGGACCATATATTTAGGAAATCATTTTCATAAACATCATTAATTAATGAGTGTCAGCTAATTAATATGACCTTTCAAACTAAACTAAATATTATGTTACATATTATTTTTATCTCTTCTAAAAACAATGTTATACATTTATATTTAAAAATAATTTAATTTTTAAAATTCAATTTGTCGTAAACGTGAAACGTTTTGAGTGAATAATATATCAAAAAATTCAAAACATCGAGAGAAGCTCATATCCAAAAGTTGAGACTGTTTAGAGGAGATTTGAGTTGATCAGAACTAAAAAAAAATCAACTTGTTGAGAAAGATGAACATTTGCGCTGTATAAATATTATATAAAGCAATATAAACGAACGTATATACATCACCAATACATAATTATATATTATATATGCAAATACAATATTTATAAAATATCAGTATATATTCCTATACATATGACCATTTTTGTTAAAAAATTTTTTGTCACATATACATACGCAAGAAGCCCAAAAATTAACTATTGGATTTAGTATAAGTTACATAAATCACATAGTGTAAAGATGAAATTACTATCTAATCCTACTTTTTCTAATTACAATAATCCCTTAAAATTAACTTAATCCGGATACATCAATACATATACATTATTAAAATAAGGGATTTCCCAATCCGGATACATTAGTGAAAGCACGGATACATTAATACATTAATACATTAATACTGATACATTATTAAAATAAGAAATTTTAGACATTTTTAGAAAATATAGAGAAATATGAAAAATAGTTTACTTAAAGTTGTGTAATTTAATAATTTTTTCATCGATTTATGATGGGCCCAATACATGAGGATTCCAAAGGACAGCCTAACAGTGTACCAAGCAAATAACTGGCATGCAAGAACTTATTTTTTTTAGCAGATGGCACGTGATAATTAAAAATATTTTTCTCAAAAATAGCAAAAAGAATTATCATAAACCCTCTCTCTCCTGCCCTAATAGTTTTTACCAAAATCTTTCAATATTTAATTTCAAATCGATTTAAGTATAATCTAGATAATTCTTCGATAGAAATTCGTTTGAGTTGTTACTTAGACTGAATGACAGCAAACTCAATTTATGTAAGAGATTTGCCATACCACAAAGAGTTGCAACAAGTTGGTCGTGATAAATTTCAATTCTTTAAGAAAGTAGGTTCAATTCTTAACTTGTTAAAGTTTGAAGATTGGGGTGTTTGAAAATTGAAATTCGAAAAGTGTTAGTTAAGTAGAACGGGTGTTGTTGCATTTGTTTTGAAACATAGTTCGAAATTTGAGATCATTTGGTGAAGATTTGGATCGAATGTGGGTGGTTATTGTGATTTTTATAAATGTGTATCTCAAAATATATCCACATGTATATCAATTTACTTCTCCATATATATATATATATATATATATTCATGTATATCATGCATATCTTTTGCATATCCATGAAAATTTGTGTATGACAAACACACGTATGATATACCATGTCATAAGTGTAACTATTTAGATGTTGATTTAATAATGTCTCGGTGGGTGTGTTTCGCTAAAATGTCAAAATGCCCTTGAACTATTTGAATGGATCATATATATTCTCCATTTGTTTTTTTTTTTAATCTCAAAACTATCCCCCCTGTCTAACTATTGGATCATGTCTACTCTTTCTTCTGAATGAATGTCATTATTCACTATGTGGCATCCTACGTGTCAAAAAAATGTCACATGGTTGTCCACCTAAGCACCCAAATGTGGACAGACCACCCACCGTTCAGCCCTAACTTAATGTATGGAATTAGTCGATGTGTGTTTCGCTAACTAGTGGGTGATAGTTCAAATAGAAAACTCACACTTTCAATGCTATGATGAGACATTATTTTGATAAGTGTGAGAACAGCAGAAATATAGGTCTGGAATTTAAAAGGGAAGAAATTTGAATTACAAGTTGAATATTCAAATCCTTCTTTTGTTAGTTCGTTTGGTAGGATTTAGCTATCAATTGCCATTTTTTAGGATTTAGTTGCTAGACCTAATTTTTGGCCAAAATCTTTCCGGTATTAATTGTGGGCTGTATATAAGTATTAATATCTCAAATAAATATTTTGAAAAATCACACTATGTATCTGCCCAAATAATTATTATCAATTTTGGCCCAATTATAAATTATTTAAGGCAAGCAACACAAACCCCAGTCTAATTACGTGCCTTCACATGTGTTTTTAAAATTATCATTTGTGTCATATTTCGGTCCCTAGATTACGTATCTTGGATATATGGGGTCAAAATCAGGTGTAATTTGTTTCAGATGCACTATATCCAAGCATGATTCGCATGTATTTGGGATACACTGAGTCTCTCGCTCGCTTCTCTTCCTATGTATCTGTATTTTAGAATGTATCTTGTCGCAAAAATACATGTATCTAGGTGTATTTAACTTGAAATTTGATATGAAATTATTAATTACTGAGATAATATGTAATTATTTTAAACTATAGAGAGAATTAGTAAATGTAGTAGGAATATTTATGTAATTAGATGGTTTTTTCAATTATTTACCCAATTTGATTGAATTCCTCTTATTTGTTTTTATACAATAGTCAAGTGCAAAAGAAAAAAAAATCCATTGCTTCGGCATTACTTCACCACATAGTACACCACATTAACATCATCATTAACACTACCTCCACCTTCAATCATTGAAATACTATCCCTGTATATCTATGTATTTCTTGTATATCATGTATATATTTGACATGGGATATCTATGTATTTCTTGTATATCACGCATATATTTGACATTTATAAAAATTTATGCGTGATATATATTATCATATGATGTTTCCCATGATGATTTCAACTCTATATTTTAATTTCAAGATCATTCTAAATCACCTCAAATATTCTCAACTTATGTATATAGTTTTATCCAAGTGTTTTTAACGAATTCCAATTACAATCACTTAAAATTTAACTAATAAATACGATCGTTGGACTAATCGCTGATTAATAGGATTGTTGTGCTAGTATCTATCACTTTAGTTTTACTCTACGTAATAGAAGAGAATGTTGAGGAGCTTAGGGTCAGCTGGTCAATTGACCGGTTTGCCCTTCTCCTCAACTTCCTCTACTTATATTTCGTATTATATCTGTTTTAATTTATTTTTATTTTAAATTTTCCTTTTTGTATGTTATGAATTTACAAAAAATAGTACTAAAAATCAACATAAGATATAATAAATTTTGTTAACTCTCGAAATTTCACCTGTACTACATAATTGGGACTGAGGGAGTAACATATATTATTTGAAAATTACATTAAGAGTACCATAAATCACAATAATTAACAACTTAAAATATTTACAAAACATATTAAAATGTGATTAACTCTCAAAATTTCATATGTATCACATAAATTGTGACAAAGGAAGTAACATATATTATTTGAAAATTACGTTAAGAGTACTATTAATCACAACTTAAAGTATTTAAAAACATATTAAAAATTTAATCAACTCTCAAAATTTAACACTTGTCACATAAATTGGGACATGGAAAATAACATATATTATTTAAAAACTGATTAACTCTCAAAATTTCACATTTTAAAAATTAATTAACTCTCAAAATTTCACATTTTAAAAATTAATTAACTCTCAAAATATCACATGTGCCACGAATATTATTTGAAAAGTACATTAAAAATATAATAAAAATAATTAACAACAATAATATTTTAATTGATTCTTTTAATTTTATCTGTATCACATAAATTAAAATAATAAACTAATATATATTGGGCCCGGGCTTTTGTATCTAGTTTTAAGAGAAGGCACAATATATGAGGTAGAGAAGTGCACTTATCTAATCACTACCGTTTATATTTAAATATCTTATTCAATTCACTACGTTTTAATTCAAAGTTAAAGATGAAGAAATTTGTCAATATTTTTTGAATTGAAGTTTTTGGTTTGTTCATTATGATAAAAATATATCTTGTATTTTTTCAGCATCACATTTGACACCTAAGGAGGTACATCAACATATGTAACAATAACACATATACGACTCTTTATTGATAAAATCACTCCCATCCACAAACACAAAGTTTATGGCTGACTGATATTGTCCATCATCATTAAGCTATTGCATTTTTTTGTCGTTGCTAGCCATATGCAATGTTTCAGTTGTCGTGGTCGAGAGGAAAGAAATAAATAAATATTCTTTTGGAAAAGTGTATAATAATATACCTATCGAGACAAAAATCAAAGATCAGTCTCATAGGTGAACGTATCAAACAAAAATAAATAAATAAGCCCATTAAGAAAACTATTTTATTAAACATACATCCATAGAATATATATTAATTCTACCTATACTTTCAAATAATTACATATTTTACCACTGATTAAGAGTTTCCTATCATATATTGAGGAAGATACACCTAGATACATGTATTTTGGCTACCGTATACACTAAAATGAGAGAGAGGCGAGCGAGATGGGGAGAGAGGTGAGCGAGATGGGGAGAGAGGCGAGCGAGATGAGGAGGGAGATAATCATGTATTCCAGATACATGTGAATTCACACTTGATACACACTAGATACATGTATCTGTATGTATTTAGTGTGATTCGCATATATTTGAGATACCATATACATAGGAGAGTGTCGAATGAGATTGGAGAGAGGGGAGAGAGTTTTGTCTATATATCCCAGATACATGCGAATCACACTAGATACACACTAGATACATGTATCTGTATGTATCTAGTGTGATTCACATGTATCTGGGATATCAGATACATAAAAGAGTGGTGAGCAAGATGGGAGGAGGCGAACGAGATTTATCTATGTATCCCAGATACATGTGATTCCACTTGAATACAGTGTATCTAGAACAAATTACACATAATTTTGACCTCATGTATCCCGAGATACATATATCTGGAAGTATCTGAACGTATCTAGACGCACCAAAATTGGATAAGATTCGTAATTGCAGATTAGCGTGTATCTAAGTAATTAGCTTCTAAGCTAATGAGATTTCTGTAAGTTATCCTTTTATTTTCACCAGCGAAAATCATAAATTTTTAAATTTATTGTTAATTAGGTATCATAGGTGAAATTCAAATATTTTTTCTTTTAGTTTAAACTAGGTACTGTAGGTGAAAGTCAAAACATATTTTTTCTTCTATTTTAAAATATCCTACTTAAAATACGAAAAAAACTCTAGTCAATAAAGTCAACGAAGTATGATGAAGTTAAAAAATTTAAATATAAAACTCTCGTATATTATGTTGGAGTACAAAAATGATGGGTATAATTTTATTTTTTGATAATTATGGTGTTCGGGAGCAGCTTACGCGCACCTCAACTAATTTTATGAGGTATTTTTCTATTTCCCATCAACATAAGTATTAATGATAACAATTTACACTTTGGATTCAAAGTAGATAACAATCTGTAATAAATTCTCTAGATAAGAAATCAGGTAAGGAATTTTCACTTCCCTTTTTATAAACAATTTCAAAATCAAAAGGAGCCAGCTGTGCCTGCCATCTGGCAAATATTAATTTTGAAGCATCATGTTTAAAATCTTTATTAAACATAAATTTTACAGCTTGCGCATCTGTTTTTATTAAAAACTTTTGATTATACCATTTTGAAATAAACTCATTTTTGGTTTGGATATGACTAAACCATTTTGAATAACCACCTTTTTAAAGATTTCCAAATGCTTAATATGCATTTCAACAGTCTTTGAATAAACAAGAATATCATCAATATAAACGATAATAAAATCCATATAAGGATTAAAAATATCATTCATAATCTTCTGAAATTCAGAAGGCGCATTTTTCAATCCAAAAGGCATAACATTCCATTCATATTGACCAAACGGAACATTAAAAGCAGTTCTATAAGCATGCTCTTTAAATATCTGTATCTGCCAATAACCAGATTTTAAATCAAATTTTGAAAATAGATTAGCATCATATAATCTAGATAAAAGATCCCTTTTATTAGGAATAGGGTATCTAATCCATTTAAGAAATTTATTAAGAGGTTTATAATTTATAACCAATCTTGGTACACCTCTTTCTTTTTCAGCAGCATTATTAACATAAAAAGCTGTACAAGACCAAGGAGACTTGGAAGGTTTTATCAAATTCTTTTGTAAAAGATTATCAATCTCTTTTTTACAGAATTCAACAAGTTCAGCATTCATTTGACAAGGTCTTGATTTTGTGGGAATATTTTCCTCCACAAAATCCTCTTCATATGGAAGAGTGACAATATGCTTCTTTCTATCCCAAAAAGCACTGGGATGATCTGCACAAATATCAACAGATAATTGATCAGTGATTAATTTAATTTTTTCTTGAATTTTCACTGATTTCATAGTTTCAAATATATTCATGCTATAACATTCAAATTGCAAATTATCAATATGCTTTTGCTTCATATTAATCAAAGCACTAATTTCTTTAGAAACAGGGTTAGTAATGAATTCAAACTTAACCTGTTTTTCACCTTTTCCTGCAGTAAATCCTTTAGCATCAATATGAGAAAAAGGATAAATAGCATTTATAAAAGGAGTTCCTAATATTATAGGAGGATATAACTGATTTTTAACCAAAAAGAAAAAGTGAGGAATACACACTTTATTTTGGCAAATACTTACATTGGACAATTTATACTTTATATCTAAAGAATGTCCAGAAGCAGATTTAACTGTATGAGTAGTTTTCTGAAAATATTTTGAAGGAATTAATCCTTCTTGAATGCAACTTACATCTGCACCACTATCAATCATAGCAACATCAGTTATAGAAAAATTATTATCAATTAAAATAGTACATTTAACATACCATTTATGAGCAGTAATTACTTGCATCATTCCAAGAAAAGAATTATCACTTTTATTTAAATTTTCAAAATGATCAGTTGGTAAAACTTCATCGTTTTCAACGACAGTTTTTCCTTTATCATCAGATTTCTCAGTTAGAGAATTGACTTTTTCTACCTGAGTTATCCTATGATCGCAGACAAGTTGATTCTGCTTAATCAATTTAATTTCCCTTTTTAAATTTTCAATTTCTTCTTTTAAATCATTGAAAGAAGAATCTCTTATTACAACTTTATCATTACTCCTTTTCATTAAACGATTATTAACTTCGTTTATAGAATAAGGAGGCTGATAATCAAAACTTCTGGGTTTTTCAAAAGTTTTTTGCGATACTGAAGTAGACCCAGTTGAGGCTAATTCAATAATCTTTTCCCGAAGCTTATTATCAGTAACATCTTTTAATAATTCAATCACATTATCAGCAGTGAGAGTATTAACATTCAAATCTTGGAATTGAGCCTGCAATTTATAAAATTCATTATTTTCGCAAACACAATTATTATCATCACATTTATCACAGCTAGTATTACAAACCTGTTCTTCTTCTGAGAAGTCAATTAATTCAACTTCATCTTCAGACTCACTTACCGAATTATAATCGGCTTCTGAACCAGATGTGTATAACACTGCATGAAGTTTATCATATAAACCTTCATCTAATTCTAAAGCTTTAAGCTTTTCTAACTTACAATTAGGAGCAATATGGCCATATTTACCACACTTATAACACTTAATTTTTGCCAAATCTCTCTTTGATCTGTTCTTGGCAAATCTTTTTTCTCTTCGAGAGCTCTTTCTAGCTTCTCTTTCTTCTTTAGATCGTTTTCTCGATCTCCTTCTTCTGGAATAAGTCTTATCAGACTTATCTTTTCTGTTACTTTTTCCTGAAACATCAGGAAGACCAAATTGAGAACAAAAATCACCCATTTGATTTTTCTCTTTCATTCTATCCATTTTTATTTGTCTAGATAGTCTTAATTCATTACACAAGTTTAATCCTTCTTGTGTACAAAATCCTATCAATTTTCCATATGTCAATGCATCATACTGTATTTGACCATCGTTATCACTTCTTAAATTCCTTCTTACTCTTTCAGCAAATAAAGGAGGAAGTCCATCTATAAATTTTGCTTTCCAATAAGCTTCTTTATTTTCAGGTAATTCCATTACCCTGCTTAGGTACGTATCTTTGTACCATCTAAACTCACTCAAAGTCCTGCATCGAAGACCATTAAGTAAAGTTCGCACTGTTTCATGCTGATTAGTATAACGACCATTAAAATGTTCTAAAATTGTAAGAACCAAAGTATAAACAGCATCTTCTCTATTAGAGACTAACGCCATTCCCAAATTATCATGTCCTTCATCCATAGCTCTAGCATTTATAACCAAAGCTTTTTCTTCAGTGGATAAATAATTATCCCACCAGCCTCTTAATTGACCAGTAAAACCTGCAACTATCATTTTGCAAATATTCTTATCAGAATTATTAACACTTCTACAAATAGTAGAGTACATCAACATGCGATGAACCATGATAGTTAACTGTCTATCTGTTAACCCATCGAGATTCCATTCATAAATCTCTGTTCCACTATAAGACGTATTAGTCTGATTCCAATCTCTTTCTTCAATAAGAACATCTTGAGGAGTTGGACGAGGATAATAAAAAGTCTGCATACGAGGTTTATCAGCAAAACCTTTATTTTTAAAATATCCTTTTAATTTATTCATTTCAGAAAAAATCTCTTCTTTATGATTACCAGATTCTTCTAAAGTTTTCACAAAATTTTCAGATAAATGAATTGGTTTTAAATTTAAATCTTTATTTAGATTTAAATCTTTAAATCTTGAAGTCATTTTTTCAAATTTTTCTTCAAGAAGATCTTCTAAATCATTTTTGTTTTTAAAACGAAATCCTTGAATATCAGGAGGTCTTTGAATATTAACAGAAACTGCTGGAATGGGAACTTCCTTAGTAGCTTTTGAAGAAGAAGCCACCTCAGTTACCTTTTCTTTCTCAGCATTTTTTATTTTCTTTGAAATATCTTTAACTAAATCAGTTAAATCTTCAATTTTTATATCTAAAGAACTTATATGTTCTCCTAAAACTTTAACATATAAACTCAAATAATTATTTTGAGCAATCAATTTATTTATTTCTTTAACACTAACAAGTGCTATTTTTAAATCAATAAATTCTTGAAATGCTTCAAAAGTAATCCCAGTATTATTGGGTAACATAAAAAGATTTTGCGGAGGATAAACAGCTCTTGTAATATTTCCTGCAGAATCTTTATAAGATCTAGTTAAAATATTTATGAATAAAGGAATATAAGTAGTTATATACCAAGGAACAAAATGCACAATTTGATTATGCAATGCACAGAATTCATAAAACTCTTGAGAAATATTATTTAAATCCTCTTTTGAATATGATTTAAAAAACCAAGTTTTAAACTCGTTCCATTTTTCTGAGAAGAATTCATTTTGAATAAACCTTCTAGCCTGTGAACCAGGGCTAAAATCAATTTGTTGTGAAATCATTAAATTTCATTTCTATCATATCCCATTTCGGATGCTGTAGGTATATCTCCTACTTGTGACGCAGATATTTCGTCTCCCTGCGTATTAACAATTTGAACAATATTTGTTCTTGGGTCAATCTTTATAACTTCTTTTGCTCTTTCTTTAACAGGGTCTTCTGTTACCAAAGTATGCAAAGAAGCAGGTCTATTTCTGGCTGATCCAAATCTTGAATCTAAAGGAGAAATATGACTTACCATTGGTTTTGGCAGTCTAGCTTCAGAGAAAGATTGTCTTGAATAGACAGTAGATCTATCATTAAATCTACCTGTATTACTGTTATCAAATTGTATAACAATTCTTCCATCCATTTCTTGAGAAACATGTGAAAAATCAGTATTACTGATTTCATTTGTTAATTGCTCTGGAGCTATCACAGAATTCAAAACCCAACTAGAAGGAAAATCAATTTCATCCCAAAGGATAGTTCTTCTAGTAGAAATCTTAGATTTTGAGAAATTTGTTTCTATCAAAACAGTTTGTTGAGAATTATCAAACAATTTACACTTTGGATTCAAAGTAGATAACAATCTGTAATAAATTCTATAAGATAAACATAATAATTCAGAACCAGGCGCATAATTATAACCATGCGTTTTAATATTCAAAGTTAAAGCATTAAGAATATTAACATCTGATAAAGATAATTGCAAATTAGGCTGAGTGTTAAAATAAACTGGCCCATAAGCAACAGTTGATTCTATCGAACCTATTAATGACTGTCTGAAATTATAATTTCTAGCATCACGCAAAGCAGCCATAAAAGTTTCAGGTAACCCTTTCAAAGTTAAAGGTTTAAAAGCAATCTGCACCATGCTAATATGCATATAATTATAACGATTGCGATACATATTAATATCTTTTTCACTTAATAAACGAATAGTCTGTTCAGAAGAGTTCAAAGTTATACTTTGTTCAGTAGTTTTAATCAATTGTTTGGATGATAATTTATCAAACCATCCATAATCATAGATAGTATGTAACTGGACTTTAGGAATAGTCCACTTGTTTAACAAGTCTAAGTTTTGAGGTAAATCTACCTCTTGCAATCTAGTACCTTTAGTACTAATCATTTCCTGTTCCATACAACAGTTAAAACAGATAAGCTTAAACATATCTATCTCAAGAGTTTTATGAATTCTGTGCATTGCATAATCAAATTGTGCATTTTGTTCCTTGGTATATAACTACTTATATTCCTTTATTCATAAATATTTTAACTAGATCTTATAAAGATTCTGCAGGAAATATTACAAGAGCTGTTTATCCTCCGCAAAATCTTTTTATGTTACCCAATAATACTGGGATTACTTTTGAAGCATTTCAAGAATTTATTGATTTAAAAATAGCACTTGTTAGTGTTAAAGAAATAAATAAATTGATTGCTCAAAATAATTATTTGAGTTTATATGTTAAAGTTTTAGGAGAACATATAAGTTCTTTAGATATAAAAATTGAAGATTTAACTGATTTAGTTAAAGATATTTCAAAGAAAATAAAAAATGCTGAGAAAGAAAAGGTAACTGAGGTGGCTTCTTCTTCAAAAGCTACTAAGGAAGTTCCCATTCCAGCAGTTTCTGTTAATATTCAAAGACCTCCTGATATTCAAGGATTTCGTTTTAAAAACAAAAATGATTTAGAAGATCTTCTTGAAGAAAAATTTGAAAAAATGACTTCAAGATTTAAAGATTTAAATCTAAATAAAGATTTAAATTTAAAACCAATTCATTTATCTGAAAATTTTGTGAAAACTTTAGAAGAATCTGGTAATCATAAAGAAGAGATTTTTTCTGAAATGAATAAATTAAAAGGATATTTTAAAAATAAAGGTTTTGCTGATAAACCTCGTATGCAGACTTTTTATTATCCTCGTCCAACTCCTCAAGATGTTCTTATTGAAGAAAGAGATTGGAATCAGACTAATACGTCTTATAGTGGAACAGAGATTTATGAATGGAATCTCGATGGGTTAACAGATAGACAGTTAACTATCATGGTTCATCGCATGTTGATGTACTCTACTATTTGTAGAAGTGTTAATAATTCTGATAAGAATATTTGCAAAATGATAGTTGCAGGTTTTACTGGTCAATTAAGAGGCTGGTGGGATAATTATTTATCCACTGAAGAAAAAGCTTTGGTTATAAATGCTAGAGCTATGGATGAAGGACATGATAATTTGGGAATGGCGTTAGTCTCTAATAGAGAAGATGCTGTTTATACTTTGGTTCTTACAATTTTAGAACATTTTAATGGTCGTTATACTAATCAGCATGAAACAGTGCGAACTTTACTTAATGGTCTTCGATGCAGGACTTTGAGTGAGTTTAGATGGTACAAAGATACGTACCTAAGCAGGGTAATGGAATTACCTGAAAATAAAGAAGCTTATTGGAAAGCAAAATTTATAGATGGACTTCCTCCTTTATTTGCTGAAAGAGTAAGAAGGAATTTAAGAAGTGATAACGATGGTCAAATACAGTATGATGCATTGACATATGGAAAATTGATAGGATTTTGTACACAAGAAGGATTAAACTTGTGTAATGAATTAAGACTATCTAGACAAATAAAAATGGATAGAATGAAAGAGAAAAATCAAATGGGTGATTTTTGTTCTCAATTTGGTCTTCCTGATGTTTCAGGAAAAAGTAACAGAAAAGATAAGTCTGATAAGACTTATTCCAGAAGAAGGAGATCGAGAAAACGATCTAAAGAAGAAAGAGAAGCTAGAAAGAGCTCTCGAAGAGAAAAAAGATTTGCCAAGAACAGATCAAAGAGAGATTTGGCAAAAATTAAGTGTTATAAGTGTGGTAAATATGGCCATATTGCTCCTAATTGTAAGTTAGAAAAGCTTAAAGCTTTAGAATTAGATGAAGGTTTATATGATAAACTTCATGCAGTGTTATACACATCTGGTTCAGAATCCGATTATAATTCGGTAAGTGAGTCTGAAGATGAAGTTGAATTAATTGACTTCTCAGAAGAAGAACAGGTTTGTAATACTAGCTGTGATAAATGTGATGATAATAATTGTGTTTGCGAAAATAATGAATTTTATAAATTGCAGGCTCAATTCCAAGATTTGAATGTTAATACTCTCACTGCTGATAATGTGATTGAATTATTAAAAGATGTTACTGATAATAAGCTTCGGGAAAAGATTATTGAATTAGCCTCAACTGGGTCTACTTCAGTATCGCAAAAAACTTTTGAAAAACCCAGAAGTTTTGATTATCAGCCTCCTTATTCTATAAACGAAGTTAATAATCGTTTAATGAAAAGGAGTAATGATAAAGTTGTAATAAGAGATTCTTCTTTCAATGATTTAAAAGAAGAAATTGAAAATTTAAAAAGGGAAATTAAATTGATTAAGCAGAATCAACTTGTCTGCGATCATAGGATAACTCAGGTAGAAAAAGTCAATTCTCTAACTGAGAAATCTGATGATAAAGGAAAAACTGTCGTTGAAAACGATGAAGTTTTACCAACTGATCATTTTGAAAATTTAAATAAAAGTGATAATTCTTTTCTTGGAATGATGCAAGTAATTACTGCTCATAAATGGTATGTTAAATGTACTATTTTAATTGATAATAATTTTTCTATAACTGATGTTGCTATGATTGATAGTGGTGCAGATGTAAGTTGCATTCAAGAAGGATTAATTCCTTCAAAATATTTTCAGAAAACTACTCATACAGTTAAATCTGCTTCTGGACATTCTTTAGATATAAAGTATAAATTGTCCAATGTAAGTATTTGCCAAAATAAAGTGTGTATTCCTCACTTTTTCTTTTTGGTTAAAAATCAGTTATATCCTCCTATAATATTAGGAACTCCTTTTATAAATGCTATTTATCCTTTTTCTCATATTGATGCTAAAGGATTTACTGCAGGAAAAGGTGAAAAACAGGTTAAGTTTGAATTCATTACTAACCCTGTTTCTAAAGAAATTAGTGCTTTGATTAATATGAAGCAAAAGCATATTGATAATTTGCAATTTGAATGTTATAGCATGAATATATTTGAAACTATGAAATCAGTGAAAATTCAAGAAAAAATTAAATTAATCACTGATCAATTATCTGTTGATATTTGTGCAGATCATCCCAGTGCTTTTTGGGATAGAAAGAAGCATATTGTCACTCTTCCATATGAAGAGGATTTTGTGGAGGAAAATATTCCCACAAAATCAAGACCTTGTCAAATGAATGCTGAACTTGTTGAATTCTGTAAAAAAGAGATTGATAATCTTTTACAAAAGAATTTGATAAAACCTTCCAAGTCTCCTTGGTCTTGTACAGCTTTTTATGTTAATAATGCTGCTGAAAAAGAAAGAGGTGTACCAAGATTGGTTATAAATTATAAACCTCTTAATAAGGATCGACGTTATCGGGCGGTAGTCCGCCATAATAACCTTGATCTAGATCATTGTACAGAAGACAATCGAAATGTTTAAGACTAGTTTTAATTTCATAATAACTGTATGGTAATCTTTTACCCAAGCAAAGGGCCTGTCTAGAATCAAATTAAAGCTTGAATAATCTAGATCTGAAGGTTCTAACCGGGATTTATCTGCCCCTTTTCTCCTCATAACGGGGACTTACTTTCCAACGGCTTATCAAACCCAGATTCATTCAAACTTTCATTAGATCTGACTGTACCACCATCTTAGAACCAAGTTAAAATGAACTTAAAATTAATCTTTTACATCTAAATTGAGTCTAGCTTACTTTCATAGTTATCAACGAGTTCTTCAGTATAATTCTACCATAGATATGATATATTTAGCCTATCATTGAACTGTAAGAACAATAATAAAGAAATAAAAATTATAGTACTTACTCAGATCCACCACCGATCTTGCCTTCAAAAGTTTGAAGATTTTATAAAATTTTTTCTTTACAAAGAGAGAAAAACTAAAACTTGCCTAGAAAAGACTTGCCTTCTCTAAATGAAGGAAGGTCTCTTAAATAGAAAAAGAAAATGACTATTTGTACAGTGACCCGACATAATTGGGTCCTACGCACTTATTTCATAGTGCGATGTTACAGTGTATCTACTGTATCTTCAGGGTCCATCTGGTGACTTTACTTTTCAAAAAGCCAAACTGAATTATTGTTGAGCTTTACCTTTAATTTCTCGAATTAATTTTTCTGCTTTCAGCAGGGCTTCCTCTGTAGAGATTTCTTCAGGAAATTGAGCATCTTGAATATCTTCATGGCTATTTTCACTTTTCATTGATGTATCAGATTTATCAAACTGATTAATGGAAGAGAGCAAATTTCTTTTAACCTCTTCAAGATATCTCTCAATCATTTCATTTTTATCTCCTTCTTGCACCGAGATCCTCCGTGCCATATGTCTAACTGAAGAGTCATCTATCACTTCTTTCATAGGAGTCTTAGAATACTCTTGAATCATATTTGTAATCTCATTTATCAATTCTTGACCAAACAATTCTTTAGTCTTGGGATCTTTTTTTATCAATTTATCCCAAAAATTGTTATAAAAGATTCTATATAAACAAGGGATTTGTTCTTCATTAAATCCTAATTCAGGAGTCCACTTATGAATCCATGGAATTGAAAATTCAATAAAGAAATAAATCTGATCAATGTTTTCCAAAGAACTAATATGTTCTTTTGAGTATAACTCAGATAATTTTGGTGAAACCTTCACCCATTCTTTGTATAACTTATAAAATAAAGGAGGTAAAATCTTTACCGTAGGACCGTGGTATGACCACCATGACAAAAACCAATTCGGAATTTGCTGTTCAAATATCTTCGAACATATTTTCACAAACCAAGTGTGTTTATGTCTTTCGTTATTGTAGTATAACACTTTATCAAAAGCTTGGATATAATCCCAGTAAGTAAAATTCATTTTTACTTTATTAAGACTTATCTGTCTTTCTTTCATTGTTGAAATTCCCCATTCTTCAACAGATATAATCTGTTTTATTATAATTTTTGAGAAATTATAAGAATTCTCGCTCGAGTTATATCCCGAGAAGTGTTGAAAATCAGCACTGCCTGTTTCTTTGAGAATTGTCTCATAATAAGAACGAGTCTTATATGATTCTCCTGGATAGTATAACCCAGTTATTAAATACCTGTGAAATATCTTCCACGGTTCTTCTTTTCGCTGAATCTCAGCATTTTCCACTGGAAATATCATTTCCTTTTTGCTTACTCTTTCATAAGCTTTAATATCATCATTTTCTTCTTGAGCTATAGAAGAGAAAGTATCTTTTCTCTTTTGACTTTCCATGTATGCTTGTAATTGAGCATATAAAGGATGATCAATTGGAATATCTTCCAAATGTACCGAAGATGGATTTTGAGAAATCTTCTCATTTACCAAAGTTTTATTTCCCATTTGTATAACTGGGAAACTTTGCGACGACGATCCATATGAGGATGCCTGCGAGTATGACTTTGTTTGAGAGGATGATCTTCCTCCTCTTCCTCTGCCTCTTCCTCGATAATTCGAGGATTCCATTCTAAAAGAGAAACATTTATTCTGATAAGTAATCATAAATAAATTCATCTCTTTCTTCTATCAATAAATCTTGAACTGCATCTATAATATCTTGACGCATTATATCATTAATAATTTTTTCAAGAATATTTTCTTGAATATCTCTAGGCAATTTTATCACCTGCAGAATTGCTAACAAACTATCTTGCTCAATAAAAATATTTAAATTACAAAAGAATTTGATAAAACCTTCCAAGTCTCCTTGGTCTTGTACAGCTTTTTATGTTAATAATGCTGCTGAAAAAGAAAGAGGTGTACCAAGATTGGTTATAAATTATAAACCTCTTAATAAATTTCTTAAATGGATTAGATACCCTATTCCTAATAAAAGGGATCTTTTATCTAGATTATATGATGCTAATCTATTTTCAAAATTTGATTTAAAATCTGGTTATTGGCAGATACAGATATTTAAAGAGCATGCTTATAGAACTGCTTTTAATGTTCCGTTTGGTCAATATGAATGGAATGTTATGCCTTTTGGATTGAAAAATGCGCCTTCTGAATTTCAGAAGATTATGAATGATATTTTTAATCCTTATATGGATTTTATTATCGTTTATATTGATGATATTCTTGTTTATTCAAAGACTGTTGAAATGCATATTAAGCATTTGGAAATCTTTAAAAAGGTGGTTATTCAAAATGGTTTAGTCATATCCAAACCAAAAATGAGTTTATTTCAAACAGAAGTAAGATTTTTAGGACATTTGATTTGTCAAGGAAAGATAACTCCTATTCAAAGGTCTATTGACTTTGCATCTAAATTTCCTGATGTTATTTCTGATAAAACTCAATTGCAGAGATTTCTTGGAAGTTTGAATTATATTTCTCCTTTTTATAAAAATCTGTCTAGAGATTTGGCTCCTTTATTTGACAGATTAAAAAAGGATTATAAATCTCCTTGGACTAATGAACATACTAAATTAGTTCAATTTGTTAAACAAAAAATTAATGATTTGCCTTGTTTGACTCTTGCTAATCCAGCTTGGCAAAAGATTATTGAGACTGATGCGTCTAATATTGGTTATGGAGGGATTTTGAAACAAATTAACCCTCATGATAAAATTGAATATTTGATTAGATATCATTCTGGTAAATGGACAGAGGCTCAAAAGAAATATGCCACTGTTGCGCATGAAATGCTAACTATTGTTAAATGTGTTTTAAAATTTCAAGATGATTTGTATAATCAAAAGTTTTTAATAAAAACAGATGCGCAAGCTGTAAAATTTATGTTTAATAAAGATTTTAAACATGATGCTTCAAAATTAATATTTGCCAGATGGCAGGCACAGCTGGCTCCTTTTGATTTTGAAATTGTTTATAAAAAGGGAAGTGAAAATTCCTTACCTGATTTCTTATCTAGAGAATTTATTCAATGAATTCTGAACATTTAAATATTTTTATTGAGCAAGATAGTTTGTTAGCAATTCTGCAGGTGATAAAATTGCCTAGAGATATTCAAGAAAATATTCTTGAAAAAATTATTAATGATATAATGCGTCAAGATATTATAGATGCAGTTCAAGATTTATTGATAGAAGAAAGAGATGAATTTATTTATGATTACTTATCAGAATAAATGTTTCTCTTTCAGAATGGAATCCTCGAATTATCGAGGAAGAGGCAGAGGAAGAGGAGGAAGATCATCCTCTAATATTTATATTTTCTCTAATGATTTAAACTCGAATCACTTCATTGATTATAAAGTCAAATTTATAATGTTACGAGAATTAATATTATTTGACCGTAATTATAAATATGTGTCTTGATTCTTCATTATTGTTTTTTCAAATTTAAAAGGTGAATTGAGCCAGCCACTAACTTCACAGCTGTGAATTTCTGCTTTCAAATCATTTTCTATATAGAAAATATTTTAAAGTCTTAATAATTTTTTAAGTTCAAATCTAAGTACAATTTTTGTTTCATGTTTACATGTTTTGTACTCTTTTGCTTGTATAAGAGTTGATCATACTATCTATGCAAATATATTTTTATTTTGTTTCATATTATATTCATCAAGACTCACGCAAATAAAAAATAGTTGTCTAATATTTTTTTTGTTGTAATCTTTTATAATTTCTTTGTTTACAAAGTTATATTCAAATAAATTAAATAATTCTTTAAAATTATATTATATGCAGAGCTAGTGGATGAGGTACGCCGAAATATTTATTTTAAATACAAATTACATTAAAAGATTCGACAGTCTATTAGTGCTCTTGAAATAGACAAGTATATAAGAGAAAACAAAACAAATTAGATAATGATGAAGAATCAAAGAAGAAGATGTTTCTTCGATCTGTAATTGAAGAAATTAAGCTTAGTATTTGTAAATTAATTTGTCACCAACTTAAGAAAATTCAACAATTCGAAGAACAAGAAAATAGGGTCATTGCATCATATTAATGCTACCAATGTTTTTAAAATATGGTCATGACCACATTTTCATTCTTCAATCGATGAATTTTCTCAAGTCAACGACAAATTAATTTGTACAAATTGGCTTAATTTATTTAATTACTAATTAAAGAAACATCTTTTTTATTTATTCTTCATCATTAATATCTAATTTATTTTCTTCTCTTAAATACTTGTCCATATCAAGAATACTAAAGGATCGTGATCTGCATGTGGAATAAATATTATTTGTACCTTATCTACTATCTCTGTATAAAACATAATTTTTAAGAATCATTTAATTTATTTGAATAGAACTTTGTAAACAGAATGATTATAAAAAAACATTACAACAAAAAAATAAAAAATATTAGATAGTTATTTTTCATTTGCATAAGCCTTCATGAGAATATATGTATAAAACAAAATAGAAACTGACCTACATGAAGATGTAATCAATCCTTATGTAAATAAAAAAAATATAAAAAATTTAAGACAACATCAATCAAATAAAGCAATAATTGTACTTAGGTTAAATTTGGGAACATATTAAGACTTTAAAATATTTTTTATGCTTGAAATTGGCTTGAAAGAAAAAATTTGCAGCCGTAAAGTTAGCAGCTGGTTCAATTTCCCCTTGAAAATTTGAAAATAATTATATTTAAGGATCAATGTTTACTTCAAAATTTATAAATAAAAAAATATATTTTTTACAAATAAATTTATAGTTATGGTAAGATACCATGCATTCTCATAGAACTAAAGATTTGATTTTGTGACTAATGAGATGAGTCAAAAATGCTGAATTTTGGGTTTAAATCTGTAGAGTAGATAAAATATATTACATAATTTAATCTCATATATTTAAACTTTGATAGAAATAATTATCAATACTTATGTTGGTGGGAGAAAACAAATACTCCATAAAATTAATTGAGACTGTGCATGCAAGTAGTTCCCCAAACACAACAGTTATCAGATATATATATACACACACACATACTTTTTTCATTAATTGCTATACCAAATTCACAATAAAAAGATATCTTTTAGGATAAGAACAATTTTAAAAAACGTGTAATAAACGTGTCATTAACTTATCTATCTAAAAGCTTTTAAATGAATAAGTAGATATTTCTTATGATAAGAATGATTCTTAAAAACGTGTGATAGACGTGTCATAAATTTATCTATTTAGAAGATTGCGGATCAATAAATAGGTATCTTTTTGGATAAGATTGATTTTTGAAAACGTGTGATAGACGTGTCATAAACCTATCTACTTAGAAGATTGTGGATCAATAAATAGATATACATCTTTTAAGATAAGATTATTCTTGAAAATATGATGAATGTATGATAAGAATGATTTTTAAAAATGTAATAGATGTGTCATAAACTTATCAATCCAGAATATTGTGGATCATTAGTATAATTATAGATTAATATTATTAATACTATATTTTATATGAAAATATTTTTGACACTATATTCTAAATTATTGATCACACATTCGATTTTGCATGAATAATTTCTTAATTAAAATTATATAGTTTACATCACATTTATATATATGAAATTAGATCCACTAAAAAGTCAAGATTTTAGCGTTTATTTTCATTTTCAAGATAATAACTTTCTCAGGGCTTATTATTGAGATATGAGTTTGTTAGTTAGTTAGCTAGCTCAAAGCTGTCACATTAGTTAGTTAATAGCTAAGTCGGTTAGTGAGTTGGTTAGATGAGCTGTTAGCACTAACTTAATTCAGTTCACGTGTTAATTGTTGATTAGTTAGTTAGATTAGATGCTGCTATATCATGTATAAATAAGACCTTCTTCATTTCAATGAATCAGTTGAATTCACTCCAAAAACTGTCTTACTTTAAGCTTCTCTTTCTCTCTAATGGCTTCCTAGATTAGCACACCTGCAAGTTCATCTGCAGGTGTAAAATTTGATATGGTATCAGAGCTCATGATCCAAATCTGAGCTAATTGTTTTTTGTTTCACTTCCGTATATCAATCGATCTCTATTCTCTGAAGCTTAACGTCAAAAATGGTGGAAACCACTGAAGTACACATCGATCACAAACACCCGCTATTTTTGCAGCCATCGGACACTCCTGGTTCCATGCTCATTCCGATACAGTTAACATGCAGTGAGAACTATGGCCTATGGAGTAGATCTATGAAGATTGCTCTCCTTGGGAAAGGAAAACTAGGCTTCATCAATGGAACTTGCAAGAAGGAGAAATACGAGAAAACTCTGCTCGATGCATGGGAGAAATGTGATGCGATAGTGAATTCGTGGATCATGAATTTAGTTTCAAAGCATTTGTTGAATGGCATAGTGTATGGATCCAGTGCTACTGCTGTTTGGGAGGATCTAAAAGAGCGTTTCAACAAGATCAATCGTGTGAGAGTGTTTCAATTGCATCGTGAAATCACGAATCACACACAAGGTACTAGCTCTGTTTCTGTCTATTACTCTAAACTCAAGGAACTATGGGATGAGTATAACACTATCATTTCAACACCTCAATGTGAATGCCCTAAGTCTAAAGAATACTCTGATCATTTACAAGAGCAACGCTTATTGCAATTTTTGAATGGTTTGAATGATTCCTATGATCAAACTAGAAGGCAAATTCTTCTGAAATCAGTAGCTCCTACTGTAAGTCAGGCTTATGCTATGATATCTGAGGATGAAAGTGAAAGGAGGATTAGTTGTTCTCAGGTAGCTACAAGTCAGGATAGATTTAATGATCCTACTATTTTGCAAACTAGTAGAGATCAAGCATACAGAGGAAAGAAGCCTTTCATGAGGTGTGATTACTACCATGTAAGATGACATTCTAAGGAACAATGCTGGAAGCTCATTGGTTATCCTGATGACTACAAATCCAAGGGAAGATCTGGTGGTGGAAATGGAAATTACAATGTCAGGGGAAGTTCAACCAATCGACTCAACCTCCTTAATTTTTTGCTAATGGAAGGCATGGTGGTCAGCCTTTTGCTAATGTCAACAATGTGTCTGGTGCTGCTGGTGTCTCCACTGGAGGAAACAATTATGACAACCACACCATTGGTGCTCAGCCTCTAGCAGATAGAAAGGGTCAATACTTCACTGAATCTCAGTATCAACAAATCCTCACATTGTTGAACAAACATGCAAATGAAGGACAACAAGCTGTAAACTCATCAGGTACCATTACTTCTTTTCATTCACACATTCCACATAGTGAATGGATAGTTGACTCTGGTGCAACTCATCATATCACTGCTAGCCTAGAAAGTCTGATAAGACATGAAGAAGTAAACCAATTTAGAGATGATAAAGTCTATCTTCCAACTGGAGATAGGGTAGACATCACACACATAAGAGATGCTCAAGTGTTTGAAGAATCTGTTATGCAAAATGTCTTATATGTACCTGATTTTAGATTCAATCTCATGTCAGTCTCAAGGACAACCAAGGACCTCTCTTGCTCTGTCTCCTTTTTCCCTGACTTTTGTGTGTTTCAGGATCTCTCCAGTGGCAAGGTGAGGGGGATTGGTAAGGAACATTGTGGACTGTACATTTTTAGGTCAGGAGGAACATGCAATCAACAGAAATCAATAAAACAGTGTCCTACAACAGTAAAGATAGCAGCAGCAATGGATACCATTCCAGAAAAATACAAGTTATGGCATATGAGACTTGGACATCCCTCCATGTCAGTCATGAAAGAAATAGATATAATCAAAGGCAAATATAGTGCTAGTGTGCATGAAAACTGCTCTGTATGTCCACAAGCTAAACAATCTAGATTGAAGTTTCCTATTAGTAGTTCAAGAAGTGTTTGTCCATTTCATCTTGTACACATGGATTTGTGGGGACCTTATAAAACAGCAACACTTGATAAGAAATCCTACTTTCTAACAATTGTTGATGATCACACTAGATTTACTTGGGTATATTTGCTGCAGTTAAAGTCTGAAGTTATAGTTGCATTAAAATTGTTTTTGTCTATGGTGAGAAATCAATTTGCTGCAGGTATTAAGATCATAAGGTCAGATAATGGCACCGAGTTCTTCAATACTCAGTGTAATGATCTGCTGAATGAATATGTAATTGTGCATCAAAGTAGTTGTGTGAATACACCACAACAAAATGGAAGGGTTGAAAGAAAACACAGGCATATTATTGACATAGCCAGGGCTTTGAGATTCCAAGCAGACATTCCCATTAAGTATTGGGGTCTATGTGTAAAGGCTACAGTATATCTTATTAACAGGCTACCATCTAGAGTTCTACAGGGGCAAACTCCTTATGAGATCATGTACAAAAGAAGGAATCACATTGATCACCTAAGAGTGTTTGGGTGCCTATGCTATGCTACAAATTTGGTCAAGAGTGACAAATTTGCAGAAAGAGCTAGAGAATCAGTCTTTATGGGATATTCTGAGACACAAAAGGGATACTTGCTTTTGGATCTCACCACTAATATTTTCTTTGTCAGCAGGGATGTGCAATTCAAGGAGCATATTTTTCCATTTAGGAAGAAGTCATCTGATACAACACTGGAGCACTCATACACATACATGGAGCAGGATGCTGTGACACTTTCTCCTTTGACTAATATACTATGTGATGATGAGGAATCTAGAGAACCACTCATGTCTCAGGGAATAAAGATATTGACACTGACAACTCTGGTGAAGTCCAAGAAAATCTGGTGATTGATGACTTTGTGGCTGATGATACACAAGAAATTGTTGACCAACCAGACATTTCAACTCCTCATGACCTTGTGGCTGGTAATACACAAGTTGTTGAACATGCAGGGTTGAATGATCTGCCAAGAGATACAATGGTATATCAAAATGAAGCAACATCCATCAGGAAATCACACAGACAAATAAAGGAGCCTATATGGATGATAGACTATGTTGTCAAGAGAGGGGCAAGCACTAGTCTGTATCCTATTACCAATTACATTTCCTATGAAAAAACATCTCCTAAGTATCAATGCTATCTGAGCAAGTTTTCAGATTTAGTGGAGCCTCAGAAATTCACAGAACCTGTCAGGGACTCAAGATGGATAGATGCAATGAAACAAGAAGTACATGCCCTTGAGGAAAACAAAACTTGGGAGGTGGTACCATTACCAGCAGGCAAAAACACAGTAGGATCTAAGTGGATTTACAAAATTAAATATAAAGCAAGTAGAGAAGTTGAAAGATTTAAAGCAAGACTTGTTGCCAAGGGCTATAGCCAAAGGGAAGGTTTGGACTACCATGACACTTTCTCACCTGTAGTGAAAATGGTAACAATGAGATCAGTCATAGCCCTTGCTGCCTCTAGGGGGTGGAATCTGTTGCAAATGGATGTATATAATGCCTTCCTGCAAGGTGATCTTGAGGAAGAAGTATTCATGGAAATGCCAGAGGGTTTCAGAAGACAGGGGGAGACAAGAGTGTGCAGACTACTGAAGTCTCTATATGGCTTGAAACAAGCCTCAAGACAGTGGAATATCAAGTTGATTGATGCCTTAGTGAATGCAGGGTTCTCACAAAGCAATCATGACTACTCACTATTCACATTAAAGGAGCAAGATGACATTGTAATTGTACTAGTGTATGTTGATGACTTGCTTATCACTGGCAGCTGCACCACACTAATTGAAAGGGCCAAACATGTTCTCAATCACAAGTTCAAAATGAAAGATTTGGGGGAGCTGAAGTATTTTCTTGGAATTGAGATTTTGAGATCCACAGAAGGTGTTTTGTTGAATCAAAGGAAGTATGTGTTGGAACTTATTTCTGAAATGGGACTGAGTGGATCAAAACCAGCTTGTACACCTCTTGAATGCAATAGGAAACTCACAACACTGGAGTATGATGAAGCTACAAACAACACTGAAGATGAACTGTTGAGTGATGTTAATTCATATCAAAAGTTAATTGGAAAACTTTTGTATGTGACCATAACAAGACCTGACATTAGTTATTCAATACATACCCTAAGCCAATTCATGCAAATGCCCAAGAAGTCACATTGGGAAGCTGCTTTGAGAGCTGTTCGATATTTGAAGAATTCCCCAGGTCAAGGTATCTTACTGAAGTCTGGACATACTGAACAAATCACTTGCTGGTGTGATTCTGACTGGGCTGCTTGCCCAAATACCAGAAGATCCGTTACAGGTTTTGTGGTAAAGTTTGGGGATTCCTTGATCTCTTGGAAATCAAAGAAGCAACAAACAGTGTCTCGCAGCTCAGCAGAAGCTGAGTATAGAAGTCTGGCTGCTGCTGTGGTAGAGTTAATTTGGTTGAGGGGATTATTTCAAGAGTAAAATGTGCACATTAAAACACCAATCACAGTCTTCTGTGATAGTATGTTTGCTATACAAATTGCTGAGAATCCAATTTTTCACGAGAGAACAAAGCACATTGAAATTGACTGCCATTTTGTTCGAGACAAGATCAAGGAAGGGACTGTTAAAGCTGTCTATGTGAACACAAAGGAGCAACAAGCTGACCTATTAACTAAGGGCCTCACTAGTATTCAACACTTGTATTTACTTAGCAAGCTTGGAGTGTATAACATACTTGACCCTCCAGCTTGAGGGGGAGTATTGAGATATGAGTTTGTTAGTTAGTTAGCTAACTCAAAGCTGTCACATTAGTTAGTTAATAGCTAAGTCGGTTAGTGAGTTGGTTAGATGAGTTGTTAGCACTAACTTAATTCAGTTCACGTGTTAATTGTTGATTAGTTAGTTAGATTAGATGCTGCTATATCATGTATAAATATGACCTTCTTCATTTCAATGAATCAGTTGAATTCACTCCAAAAATTGTCTTACTTTAAGCTTCTCTTTCTCTCTAATGGCTTCCTAGATTAGCACACCTGCAAGTTCATCTGCAGGTAGTGCTGGCAAGGGGACGGGGACGGGGATGACGGGACGGGACATAGGGGGACGGGATGGGACGGGACGAGGTTTGATCGAAATTCAACCGGACCCGGGATGAACCGGGCCGGGATTCGGGGGACAAATAGAAGTCCCGTCCCGTCCCACTAGATTAACGGGATGGGACAGTGTTTTAGGGGACGGGACGGGACGGGACGGGACGGGACGGGACACGGGATTTTTATTTTTTTTGTATTTATTTAATTGTTTTGAAGTTATATTTTTTTTGAATGACATTTTTAATTTTTATTATTTTGAATATTATTTTTTAGCTAAGTTAAAATGCTTAAGTTTTGAAAAATTCAAATTTCATCTTTTAACTTTCAAAATTCAAATTTCAAATTTTGAAGTAAGTTTTGATAAGTAAAGTATTAAATTTAAATGCAACATAATCGTTGTATAAAAAAGACTTGAATAAAGCCTTTAAATTTATTCAAATAAAATTTAATTGCAACTAACAACTTACAAGTTACAATTTACAAATTAAATATTAGAGGAGTAACTAATCTACGCAGCCACCTTCTAGGAAGGGTTCTGTTTCAATTAGTTCTCGTATGTAAATCTAATATCTGTATTGTCCAATAAAACTTTTTTCTAACTCTTGTATCAAATCGACGGTAACATCCTCCGGTGTTGGCAATGATGCTTGAAACTCTTGTGCATCTAGTTCATCGTCACTACTACATCCAAATATTGAATTAAAATAAGAGTCTTGTTTGGCGCTTAACTTTGGCAAATTATAATTTCTTCTCTCGGCGTTGATCCAATCTCTAAATAAAACTGATGACTCCAAGCTTTCTTCAGCCAATGAATGTCTGTGATCTCCAATTTGAAACCTTGCCGCACTAAAAGCAGCCTCTGAAGCAACTGATGAAGCTTGAATAGCTAGAACATCACGAACCATTTTGCTAAGAGTTGGAAATGCACTACCACGTTTCCTCCACCAATCTAATACTTTTACGTTGCCCTGCTCGTCGGTAACTGTTTCCAAACACTGATTAAGATATTCTTCAAAATCATCACGGTTAGTAGAATTAAGACCAAGAAAACCAAGCATATAATTATCAATATAATCATTGTTGATAGCATTAGAAGTTTGAGCAACAACTCCTTCATTAATTTCCATAGTTTTATATTTTTCATATAAAATTTTGGCTTGCACTTTTATGCTAGACTTACAAAATTCACAACTTGGAACTTCTTCCGGTAAAATTTCTAAAGTATCATAAAAAGTTTGAACAAGTCCTTGTACACCTCGTAATTTATATTGAGGGTTAAGTAAAGTCGCAGTTAAAAAAATTTGAGGAATAGGAAAAAAATATTTTTAAAATTTTTCAATCATAGCTTCAATTGACGGTCTAAATTTTTCAACTTTTTTGTATGTTTGAAATTGAATTGAAATGGCACAAATATTTACTAAGACTGATGAAATAGTAGGATAATAAACTTCAGAAAACATTGTTGTAGCATTATAAAAAAGTTTTAGAAAATCCAATAGTTCTTTGGTTTCTATCCAATCTTCATCACAAATTCTTTCTAGTGGGTCAGAATTATGGGCATTAAAAACCATTTGTATGGGTCGTTGATATTCATAAGCAACTGAAAGCATTTCATAAAAAGAATTCCACCTAGTTTTAACATGTTTTGGAACTTTTCGTGGTGTAAGATTACATAGTACACAACGCTCGTTAAATTCCCTAATTCTAGCAGGTCTATGAGCATAAAAAATCCATAAAACAGCATATTCTATTTTCATACAACCACAATCAAATAATGAAATACCATCTTGTACAATTAAATTTAATATATGTGCAGCACATCTAACATGGAAAGCGTTATTATCAATTGGACATAATCTAGTTTTTAACATAGCAGCAGCGTTGGTGTTATTAGAGGCATTATCTAATGCGACACTCATTACTTTATCACAAAGCATATAAAAATCTAAAATACCTAAAACAGTTGAAGCTATATAAGCACCAGTTTTTTTCTCTACACATTCTTTATAACTTAAGATTCTTTTTTGCAAATTCCAGTTATGATCAATCCAATGTGCTGTGACAGTTAAATAATCACGTCCATTAACACTACGACCCATATCAGAAGTTATAGACACTCTACAATCTAATATGCTAAATAAACAACGAAGATATTGACAATGTTTACCTTGAAATTCTAAAACATCAGATTTAACTGTATTTCTTGAAACACCTTTAAAAGACGGATTATAAGTTTGTTGAATATATTCAATAAAACCGGGATGTGAAGGAAAACCAAAAGGTAAACCACAAACAGAAACCATCTTAGCTAAATTTTCGCGATCTCTTTCTTTATTATATTTACGTTGTGTAATTGGACCACCGGGGTTAGAAGGATCCAATGTTCCTTGTACCATGTTAGAACACTCTACCGATTGAGGAACACTAGAATTAATATCATCATCATCAATTTGAATTCCTTTTTTTTTATTGGCTAGAGCTTTGGCCGCCTTATATTCAATCGGTCTACAAAATAGCAAATGTCTATTTAAACCCCCCGTCCCACCTTGCTCTCCACCGACTCTATGTATAAATGTTTGTTTACACTTATTACAAATAGCAAGAGAGTTTACAGTATCTAAAGTCATAAATTGCCACACAACAGAAGTTTTAGGGCGTTGATACTTCACCTTTCCCCTTGTAGGAGGTACAAGGGGGGAGGGGTGGGGGAGTTGACTATCTTCCTCAGTTGGAGGTGTAGTTTGTGTTGGAGCTTCCGTCGCCGGACTGGTAGGTGTTTCATCTAATTCATCTTCTTCCAAATCAACTTGTACTTCATCATCTAAATTTTCATCAACATTAGGATTATTAAAACGTCGTTCTAAAAATTCATGATCAATTTCAACATTTGTATCTATATTATAATGAGGAGTGAAAGAAGTATCATCAACAAAAGTAGAATCATTTGTATTAATTCTAACTCTAGGCATTGATTTAGAAGAAGAACCACCACATTTACTTTTATTTTTTTCCTTACTACTTTTTTTAGGAAAATTAAATAAATTGGAAACAACGGTTGCTATTTTTTCCTTACCGGTATTTTTTTTATTAGAACTCATATTTAATAAAATGTAAAATGTAATATATAAATATTAATAACACAAAAAATAATTGCGAAAAAAATGTATAAATAAAGAAATGGAACGAATGTACCAAATGTCTGCGTTAATAGCAGACGGTTATAACCAATTCTTGAAGCTTGCTCCAACCAAATGTAGTATCGTAGGTTGTAAGTTATAGCTTCAATACTTGATAGCAACAATATAAAATATAAAATAATTGAATTATAAATATTATGATATTAATTGAAATATAAATATTATGATATAAATTTAGAATTGAGAATTGAGAATTGAGAATTAAGTGGAATCAAGAATCAAGATTCAAGAATGAGAGAATATAAAATATAGAATTGAGAGAGTAGATAATTTGTGAGAAATAAAAGAAGGATAAAGGGGTATTTATAATATAAAGAGTGGACTAAAGTGTATTTTATGTAACTTGAGGGTTAAAATAAAATATTAAAGAGTAGGAGTGGTAGGGGGGTGTTTGGGAGTCCAAAAATTGAAATATATCCGTTGGGGGGGCCCACTAGCCGTTGCCCCAACGGTCCCCAACGGATAAAATTACAAAGTTTTTTTTTTTAAAAAAATGGGACGGGATGGGACGGGACGGGATGGGACGGGACGGGATGGGACGGGACGGGACGGAACCCGCGAGGGGACCGGGACGGGACGGGACGGGACCGGGACGGGACCGGGACAGACCGGGACGGGTCGACCGGGACCAAATCGTGAACCGTCCCGCTCCCCGTCCCCCTATTCCCCTATCCCCTATCCCGCTTCGACACGTGGGACCGGGACCGACGGGACGGAACGCGAGCCGGTACCGGGACGGGACGGGCTGTCCCGGTCCCCTTGCCAGGCTTATCTGCAGGTGTAAAATTTGATACTTATATTATAAGTCTCATTATATTATTTTATAAAAATATAATGTGATGGCTTAAAGGAAAAAAAGTAAGAAATATCAATGAAGCAGGTTTAACTTTTTGAAATACAATATAAAATATATTTTGACTAATCCAAATATAAATAGTTATAGGGTTATGCAAGAAGTAAGTCGTTTAATTGAACAATATATTTGCGTTAAATTTAACTTAATGAACTTATAAATAAAATAGAGTGTAAAATAAAGATGAATTTATTTAAAGTATAAAGCTAATTACTTTGTATTGCAATATTTGCTTTAAAAAATCCGCATTAGATGAAAGGGTTGGGAAATGACAAAATTGTCTTATTTTATTATTTGAAGTGATGAACTAAGATCCAAATTGAACCCAAAACACTCTCAAATAGTATTGGAACCCCTTCCCGCGTTGTACGTCACAAGGAAGCTTTCAAGAGCCCCGTCCAAATAATAATTTAGAATTTTTTTTATCCCTCGATAATATAATAATTTTTCTGACTATTGTATCAACAACTCAGGGTGTAGAAATATTTGGACAATGCAATAATTTGTAAGTGCTTATTCTATTAAGAATGGGAGTAAGTTTAACCAAAGTTTGAGATTAATATATATTTTTGTGAGGTTGGAATATAGAAATTTTCAAATAAAGCTCGAATTCCGACACATTGTGTTGGGTTTTTATGTATTTTAGCTTTTAGTATGATGGAAGAACTTTATTATCCAAAAATAATTTTACTATAAAATAAAATTGATTATTTTATTCTAGATATTCTTTTTGTTACGAATTCTTATTTAATTAGATCATTCAAACTCCCTTGAATGAGAAAAGTCTTTTGTTATTTTTTTTTTCCAATAACATCAATTACTTTACTTCAGTTTCAGATAAGATTTCAAATTAGTTATATAAGTTTTTAGTTTTTTATTTAGATTAATATCATATCATCATAATAATAGTAGCTTTCACCTAATACACCTATATGGATTGATTTTTTTTTTTTTTCATTGCACCTTATTTTTATCTAAGTTTGTACTTAATATGAAGCATTAGAGAGTCTTTTGAAATCTCTTCCTTTCATATAATTTTAGGTCAATTCGTTCCTTTTAACACCTTCACTTATTATAGTTTCACATTTATATACAGATCGATGTATTTATACATCGACGCAAAACATGTTTATATTATCTCAAGCGATCTTCTCACATTTTATCCTTAATTTGTGTTACTTGCTCCTTTGGGGTGAGTGTGATTATTTAAAATCTTATCTAATTTAGTATGATTGCACATCCATTTTAACATCAACATCTCCGCAATACTCATCTTGTAGATATGCTAAATTTTAACATCCCAACATTCACTACAATATAATAACGAATATTGCAAATTTTTTCACACACTTTTTTTTGTCTTCACATAGTTGATATGCAAAATAAGAAGGCATAATACATAACATGCCCTTTAACTTGACCTCAACTCACATTTATGCTCTCCAATTTTGGGTGTGTAGTGTGTACAAGTACAACACTTAAACTTGTATAAAGTTGAACAGATAGATACACACGTCCTACGTGACATCCTACATGACAATCTGAGTCCTATGTGGCGTCCTACGTGTATTACGTCACGTAGGACTCATTTGTCTACTTGTTCAACTTTACACAAGTTTCACACCCAAAGTTGAAGGGCATAAATATGAAATGAATCCAAGTTAAATGACACATTTATGTATTACGCCAAATAAGAAAGACTCACCACTAGGGTGGTTAAGATGCCATTAAATTTTAATTCTGTGACACTTAACTTCTGAATTGTCAAATGCCAACTAGTAATCTCTTTGAGAACTTTTGATCCTAATAATGAAAAGTTTATCAAGAATATCTTTTCTCTATTAAGTACTTTATAAATTGGTATAGTATTAGCTTAAAATACCTTCGATTTGATTTCTATATTTAATAAAAGATAATTCATTTGAATTTTATGCATAAATAATTTGAAATTATATTAATTGGGACATGGAGTGAAATGGGAAACAAAAAGGAAAAGAAATACAAGAAAGTTATTTAGAAGAGAAAGTTCTGCCCAATTTCAGGTGAAGTGCACGAGTACCTTCGATCCCTTTAACTTATACTAATCTTTTTTTCAAAAGTATCTTATTAATAGACGCATAATAAATTACTCTATCCGTCCAATAATAGTTGTCCACTATATTAAAAATAGTTGTCCAACAATACTTGTGCAACTTAAAAAATCAAGCGATAATTTAAGTTTTGTGTCTATTTTACCCTTGCTATTAAATACTATTTATCATCTAACACATTTTTCAAAATATTAAATTTAATAAAGTCAAAGAATAATATAGTAATATTATCCCTATTATTTATTAAGGAATGTGATAACTATTGTTGAACACTGGAAGTAATAACAACTACTTAATATTTGGACAATAATAAGCTACAATATAAAAGTTGTGGTGTCATGTCGAACCTATGGAGAGTTGGAAAACGATGTTCGTAAAAAATATATATAGAATGAGAAAATGGCCAATGAATCCTTAACCTATTATCGGATTCCCAATTTCATACTTATATTTTACGGGAGTCTTATTACCCCCTTATATTATTTTAAAGTTGAATTATTTGCTCCCTAAATGTTGAGGTGGCAAAGAAGGTGTAGTTCACTCTTTTTGAGAGAGTGAAAGGCAAAAAAAAAAAATTAAAACTTTAGTAATATTTCTTTTATTTCAGATTAGCTTTTTGTTTTTTTTTTATTTTTAAATTATGTTTCCTTTTATTTTTTTAATAATAATATATTTTGAGGTGATATTTTAAATTTTTTTAAAAATAAAAAATTAACTGAAGCGTACCAATACGGAAGAGAAACCAATATGATTGAGATGATTTTTAAAAAATCTAATTTTGATTATACATTGTAAAATACGCCAAAAATTGAGATGGTATAATTTTTTAGAAATGACCGATCGAACCGTTCCATTGACCCCCAAAGGCGGCCACTAATTTCGAGTCAACCAATACTAAAACGCCACGTAGATACCGTCAAAGTTATATACGCGGCAATTTCGAAGTCAATTTTTTCTAGAAACCAAATTAATTAATTGCCCCCTATAAAGGTTCAACAATTCTACAAAACGTGTAGTACGCATAATAAAATAAATCTGAATTTTATTCTATCGCATAATAATCAAAATCAAATCGATCACCGGAGATGGCGAAGTACGAAGAACCGGCGGTCGGAATCCCTTACAATCCGTCGGCGGCGTCCCAGGCTCCGATGCCGCAGCAATTCCATCAGCAATACTATGTAGGTCAAAATCCTTATCAAGCAGGTATGGTTCCACCAAACGCCATTTATGGAGATCCTAAAGGAATTCCGATTCAGCAAACTATTTACAGAGATACACCTGCTCCTTTCAATTGCCTTCACTGTGGTAGTACCGGTCTCACCCAAATCAAGTAATTCTTCTCCTTTTGACCTATTTAAACTTTTTAGGGGATCATTGAAATTTGCAACTTTGGTTTGGTTCTATGTTATTGGTGGTCTGCTTATACTCTATCCTCCCCAGACTCCTAGGATTATACTGGATATGTAGTTGTTGTTGATGTTGTTAGTTATTTTAATCCTAGCGGTTTCTTATTCGGTAGTTTGCTATGATCCTGTAATTTTTTAGAGTGTATTTATTTGTCTTGAGTGAGACTTGTGCTATTGTGAGGTGAGGATTCTTTTGCATATTAGTCTAGAACTTGCTCTGTGTGTTATTGAAGTGAAATCAAAAGTATTGCTCTGTTTAGAAGATGATTGTAGGCTTTCACTGCTATGTCTTGTGTATTTTTGTCTTTTCAGATATTGTTTTTTCTAGGTAGCCTTCTTGTGTATATAATCTTTGGTTTGATAGCTGTACTTTTGTCTTGATCCTTTTATTGAGTCCTAATTTTTGTACCCTTCTTCTTTGAGCACTGAATCTGCATATTAGGATGCTTAAAACTGATATTAGAGGGACCAGTTTTACAAATTGACAGTTATTGTGGGAGTAAAAGTGAAAGCTTTCTTTTGTTTGTCTGCAACCTGTGTGCAACTTTGTTGTTCTATTCACGTTGTGATCGTTTGGTGATGAATTCTCACTAAAAGCTAATTCACCTTACCTTTATCAACGAATTTATCAATATTCCAAATGAACTTGAATGGTTATTACGGCAGCTTATAGCTGCCCAAACTAAAATGAAAAAATGTAATTAATTCAAACTAGTTTCAGATTGAGCTTTAACATTTAATCTGGGACCTGCATTTTCCCACCCGTGCAAATACGTGAGCTCTACCCACCAAACTTAGGCTAATGAAAAGAAATCACATACGAATTTGCTTAATCTGTAGTACTGAAAGTTATATCATATTATTCAACGAATCCTTTAAGAATTGGAATGAACTTTTGTGGAAGTCTAATATCCTAATGAGGGCTCTTTATATTTCTTGCACCTCCAATAAGAATCATGTTCCTGCACTAATGAAACACCAAAAAGTTGTACAGAGTATGTATGGATTAATTTGACATTTTATTCGTAAAAAATTTAATTCATTAATTACCTGTCAAAAAAGATAATGAATTTAGCAGTTTCCGTATTTTTGTTGTTAGTTCAGTTGAGCTGCAATTTCCTTTACTTGTTTTTATTCGATTGAAATCCTTTCGAGTTGACTGCTTTAAGGATATTTACTAGATTGTCGTACCAACACTAATTAAACCTCTCAACAACTTCGTCTCAGTCCCAAACAAGTTGGGTTAGCAAAAATTTAAACCTCCCAAACCTAGAAAAAAAGAAGGAAAAGTCAAATAGATAAACAGGTTTCTGTTTCTCTGGTCCGCTAATTGCATCACAGTTTAGTTGGATAAGAAAGAATGAGGAAGTTGGAAGAGGTTTGGAAGAGCATACCCCTTTTGCACACCTGCTGCCTTTTACTAATGCAGGGTGCAATAGTTTTATACATATCGGGGTATGAGGCATACAAAAACATTCTGTTACTTGATTCTCTGTGTAGATTAATCTTGGTGGCACGGTGTTTTGGAGAGCGAGGAGGGGAAAAAAGTGACAAGGGAGTGACAAGGGCTCGCTTCACCGAAGCGAGAAGCGTGAAGCGAAGCACATGCTTTTTTCAACTAAAGCGCTATTTAGTACAAAAACAAAAAATATCAAATATGCATAGATAAATAACCAAGAACTCAATAGAAATAACATTTAGCGAATCTTTCAATTCTTAAATTAAAAAGTAAATATAATTTACTACCAAAAAAAAGGAACAGGTGAAAACAGACACAACAGCAAAACAAATTATAAAATGGAGGGAAAATTGCAGAATATGGACCAAAAACAGAGTATAACAGAGAAAGCAATACAAAGCAGAGAAAAGAATTGCAAAAATGAAAGAAAAAAAACAGAGAAGATTATATTGCAAAACAGGAAAAATTGCAGACTGCAAGTTGAAAAAAAAACTGTAGCCAGAGAAACAGAGAAATGAAGAAGAGAAAAAAAGAAGAAGAAGAGATGAAAAACTTAACTTGCGGTCGCTTGAAAGAGTGTCACAAGAGAAGTGAAATAGAGGGAAATGTTTGGAAAGAAGGCGCGAAGTATTTTTACGAAATAAAAAAGAAACCTAGTTACAGTCAACCTTGCTTAAGCAGAAAAGCGAGCTTTTTCTCTCTTTTACTGAAGTCTCGCTTTTGGGACTGAAGCGCTTGCTTTTTTACCATAGCTTCGCTTCACTGCAAAAAAGCGATACAGCTTCGCTTCGCTTTGCTTCTCGCTTTAAGCGATGAAGCGCTTGCTTTTAATAACACTACAGTGGAACCATGGAAAGCTTACAATCAATTTTCATTCTATAGCTGATATCTGTATTATAGTTTGATACAAAATGGTGCAGTTTTTTCTTCCCTCCTTATGGATCCTTCAGCAAACACAGTCCCTACCTCACCCTCGCTAATAAGAGATAACAGGTGTGAGACTTTAGTATTACCTTAAGGGCCTATCTTCATTCCCTTGTAACTAATATTCATTAGTATTACTTTTGCACCTCATGTGACTACTGTTAGACCATGTTTATGCAGATATTGTTGGTGACATGGCTTTATCCAGTCCTTTCATATGAGATGTGGCAATATTTGAATAAATAGTATTCATTGCTTCTGAAGTTTGAGCATCAGAATTCAATTCTGAACTTGGTTTATGGTCTAGTTTATTCCTGAGTTAAGTGTACCACTGATTCTTTTGATGGCTACTTAAACGAAAACTTTATCCACTTATGATGTTAAACATAATTAAGAGATTTTGAAATTCTTCCATAGTCGAGAACAATTAGTAAGCAGTGAGTCCCCTTCTTCTTTGCCTCCGAAGCAAAACATAAACATTCTTCTCCAGATTCTTTCATTGGCTAATGGTGATATCCAAAATAAAAAGGGTTTTTTGTGGTCTTAAAGATGCTAAGGACCTTGGTGGGTAGAGTCACCTGTGTATCTTTGTTGGTGGAGGTAGCAAGTACTCAGTGACTGGACAGAACACCACCATTATTGAAAGGAAAAAAAAGGATGCTAAAGAAACAGACTGCTGAAATAGCAATACTTACTGAGACTTGTGACTTTCACTGCATTTACACCTTAGACAGAGACATTGGCGTTCCCCTCTGCTAATGGTCTACCAGAGTGACTTACCTTTCTCAAAAAGGTTGTCTACCAAAGTAGCATTTCTAAGAGTACAGAAGTGCCTGTTGGAGGAAAAAGAAAACTGATCTCCATTTTCCAATCTCAGTAGTTTGACATTATAGTGACAGGCCCATGTAGGAAAATTGCATGGCCAAAGTCCATCACATCCAATAGGTAGAAGCCCAAACTTACAAATTACAAAAGGTAGACTATCCATATGACAGTGTGACACATGCTTCGCATGATTTTTTTGTTGACTTTGTAACTGACCAAGTTTAATGTTTAAGAAGCAGAGATAGATTATACATAATGTTTAAGAAGCAGAGATAGATTATACATAAACATACATACATACATCTATATATAAAATTTATATGCTGTGCATATGTATGAATATCATGTTGCAGCTCATGGGTTGATTCAGCTGAATTGGTTTGCTACCACTGGCAGCAGTAAGGGGTATTGTTGAGTGAGAGGAGTTCGATATTACATTAATTCCTCTCTATCTTCTTCCATTTTATAGCTAGTCTCATCTACTCTCTTTACTCAAAGTGAAGAACATAAATATGATGATCCTTGCATAAAAAACATGGCACCCTAAATATCTTCCCAATTCCTACATTCCTTCCTGGTAGTGCAGTGGTTTCCAATTAATTACTTGCACAATCTTGCATACAACGTATGTCAGAATCAAATACCACTTCAATAAACTTGGCAATTAACAACTACTATTCTAAAATATTTTGTCAATTGCTTCCTAGTTGGCATTGGTTAAACTTGAAAAGGGAATGACAGTGAAAGGGACAAGGGTGAGAGAATTTAAATATTATTAATTGTATCTCCCATCCTGTACGTATAGATTCTCAACAAATTCCATAAGATGTAGCTGACCTAATGGAGGACCAAATTCTGAGTGAAGTGTTGAAGATGGGATTAAGAACATGAGATAGAACTTGGCGAAACTAACTAGATCTTTAGTCCATCTTTAGGGGCTATACCGTGTTATAATCTAGTGTATTTCAATGGGCCTAGCAAATTAATCATACCTCTCATTGAGGAGGGTAGGTGTTGTCATTTGCCCTAGGAGTATTTCTTGTTTGGGTTTTGTCTGAATCACTGAATGACACAAAGGGTACTTAGAAATTTAATGTTTAATTTTTTGGCACTCTAGCAGCAATTGAACTTGTATATGCAATTCCCAACTTCTCTATTTTGTGAATGTTTGTAGCAATATCTGTAATTCAGCATTAGCAATATGTGCTTTCTAGATCGATATTATATTCTTAAGCAATGTTTTGTTGCAACAAATAACTTTGCTTCTGACTTCTCCTGTAGAGGTCTATCCAGAGTTTATGTGTACTTGCCTGCTTTAACTTCCATCAGCTTTGAATTGACGGGCTTTCTTACTATGGCCTTATTTTGAGTATGTGTCAGCTACTTATTTGTTAATAATCTATTTCTGGTGAAATTCTGATTTCCTTCAATGCGTGTTCCATTCAGATCAAAACCCAGTCCTGCAGCTTTTGTTGGTTGCATGATGCCATTTATGCTTGGAGTATGTTTTCTCATGCCATCAATGGATTGCCTCTGGCACAAGTATCATTATTGTCCAAGCTGCAATCAGAAGGTAACGAGCTTTTACTGATCTAACTTTATGTTCCGCGCCTATTTCATGGATCTTATGTCAATTTAAAATTTGATGGTTTGTTAAGCAAGCTTTCTGCCTTTTGTAGGTTGCCGATTTTGAGAAATCCGATTTTTGTTTGGTTATGGACCCTCCAAACTGGGAAGAAAAAAGTTTTGCCTTACCTGCATGAGGGCATTATCTTGGATTTGCTTCGTATAACCCCTTCTTTTCTTTGAATTTTTGTGTATATGTTACGTATTTCTTGTTTGCTCGAGAGAATGAATATGAACTAAAATGCAGTTTGTTGTTTATGTTTTATACAATAGATTTTAATTTCTATTGTTGATTGCCTTTTTATGTACTTAAATCAAGTTATGGGGTTAAGCAAAGAGGAAACAAAAGTGGATTTGCCCTTTTGTTACCTATTTACTCCTTATCTGACTGTTTTTCAGTTATGTCTTAGGTAGGTTGCGGGAGTAAGGGTGGCAAGGGGACGGGGACGGGGACGCCGGGACGGGACATAGGGGGACGGGATGGGACGGGTCGAGGTTTGACCGGAATTCAACCGGTCCCGGGATGAACCGGGCCGGGATTCGCGGGACAAATAGAAGTCCCGTCCCGTCCCACTAGATTAACGGGATGGGACAGTGTTTTAGGGGACGGGACGGGACACGGGATTTTTATTTTTTTTGTATTTATTTAATTGTTTTGAAGTTATATTTTTTTTGAATGACATTTTTAATTTTTATTGTTTTGAATATTATTTTTTAGCTAAGTTAAAATGCTTAAGTTTTGAAAATTTCAAATTTCATCTTTTAACTTTCAAAATTCAAATTTCAAATTTTGAAGTAAGTTTTGATAAGTAAGGTATTAAATTTAAATGCAACACAATAGTTGTATAAAAAAGACTTGAATAAAGCCTTTAAATTTATTCAAATAAAATTTAATTGCAACTAACAACTTACAAGTTACAATTTACAAATTAAATATTAGAGGAGTAACTAATCTACGCAGCCACCTTCTAGGAAGGGTTCTGTTTCAAAAAGTTCTCGTATGTAAATCTAATATTTGTAACAAATATTACATGAGTAACTAATCTACGCAGCCACCTTCTAGGAAGGGTTCTGTTTCAATTAGTTCTCGTATGTAAATCTAATATCTGTATTGTCCAATAAAACTTTTTTCTAACTCTTGTATCAAATCGACGGTAACATCCTCCGGTGTTTGCAATGATGCTTGAAACTCTTGTGCATCTAGTTCATCGTCACTACTACATCCAAATATTGAATTAAAATAAGAGTCTTGTTTGGCGCTTAACTTTGGCAAATTATAATTTCTTCTCTCGGCGTTGATCCAGTCTCTAAATAAAACTGATGACTCCAAGCTTTCTTCAGCCAATGAATGTCTGTGATCTCCAATTTGAAACCTTGCCGCACTAAAAGCAGCCTCTGAAGCAACTGATGAAGCTTGAATAGCTAGAACATCACGAACCATTTTGCTAAGAGTTGGAAATGCACTACCACGTTTCCTCCACCAATCTAATACTTTTACGTTGCCCTGCTCGTCGGTAACTGTTTCCAAACACTGATTAAGATATTCTTCAAAATCATCACGGTTAGTAGAATTAAGACCAAGAAAACCAAGCATATAATTATCAATATAATCATTGTTGATAGCATTAGAAGTTTGAGCAACAACTCCTTCATTAATTTCCATAGTTTTATATTTTTCATATAAAATTTTGGCTTGCACTTTTATGCTAGACTTACAAAATTCACAACTTGGAACTTCTTCCGGTAAAATTTCTAAAGTATCATAAAAAGTTTGAACAAGTCCTTGTACACCTCGTAATTTATATTGAGGGTTAAGTAAAGTCGCAGTTAAAAAAATTTGAGGAATAGGAAAAAAATATTTTTAAAATTTTTCAATCATAGCTTCAATTGACGGTCTAAATTTTTCAATTTTTTTGTATGTTTGAAATTGAATTGAAATAGCACAAATATTTACTAAGACTGATGAAATAGTAGGATAATAAACTCCAGAAAACATGGTTGTAGCATTATAAAAAAGTTTTAGAAAATCCAATAGTTCTTTGGTTTCTATCCAATCTTCATCACAAATTCTTTCTAGTGGGTCAGAATTATGGGCATTAAAAACCATTTGTATGGGTCGTTGATATTCATAAGCAACTGAAAGCATTTCATAAAAAGAATTCCACCTAGTTTTAACATGTTTTGGAACTTTTCGTGGTGTAAGATTACATAGTACACAACGCTCGTTAAATTCCCTAATTCTAGCAGGTCTATGAGCATAAAAAATCCATAAAACAACATATTCTATTTTCATACAACCACAATCAAATAATGAAATACCATCTTGTACAATTAAATTTAATATATGTGCAGCACATCTAACATGGAAAGCGTTATTATCAATTGGACATAGTCTAGTTTTTAACATAGCAGCAGCGTTGGTGTTATTAGAGGCATTATCTAATGCGACACTCATCACTTTATCACAAAGCATATAAAAATCTAAAATACCTAAAACAGTTGAAGCTATATAAGCACCAGTTTTTTTCTCTACACATTCTTTATAACTTAAGATTCTTTTTTGCAAATTCCAGTTATGATCAATCCAATGTGCTGTGACAGTTAAATAATCACGTCCATTAACACTACGACCCATATCAGAAGTTATAGACACTCTACAATCTAATATGCTAAATAAACAACGAAGATATTGACAATGTTTACCTTGAAATTCTAAAACATCAGATTTAACTGTATTTCTTGAAACACCTTTAAAAGACGGATTATAAGTTTGTTGAACATATTCAATAAAACCGGGATGTGAAGGAAAACCAAAAGGTAAACCACAAACAAAAACCATCTTAGCTAAATTTTCGCGATCTCTTTCTTTATTATATTTACGTTGTGTAATTGGACCACCGGGGTTAGAAGGATCCAATGTTCCTTGTACCATGTTAGAACACTCTACCGATTGAGGAACACTAGAATTAATATCATCATCATCAATTTGAATTCCTTTTTTTTTATCGGCTAGAGCTTTGGCCGCCTTATATTCAATCGGTCTACAAAATAGCAAATGTCTATTTAAACCCCCCGTCCCACCTTGACCTCCACCGACTCTATGTATAAATGTTTGTTTACACTTATTACAAATAGCAAGAGAGTTTACAGTATCTAAAGTCATAAATTGCCACACAACAGAAGTTTTAGGGCGTTGATACTTCACCTTTCCCCTTGTAGGAGGTACAAGGGGGGAGGGGTGGGGGAGTTGACTATCTTCCTCAGTTGGAGGTGTAGTTTGTGTTGGAGCTTCCGTCGCCGGACTGGTAGGTGTTTCATCTAATTCATCTTCTTCCAAATCAACTTGTACTTCATCATCTAAATTTTCATCAACATTAGGATTATTAAAACGTCGTTCTAAAAATTCATGATCAATTTCAACATTTGTATCTATATTATAATGAGGAGTGAAAGAAGTATCATCAACAAAAGTAGAATCATTTGTATTAATTCTAACTCTAGGCATTGATTTAGAAGAAGAACCACCACATTTACTTTTATTTTTTTCCTTACTACTTTTTTTAGGAAAATTAAATAAATTGGAAACAACGGTTGCTATTTTTTCCTTACCGGTATTTTTTTTATTAGAACTCATATTTAATAAAATGTAAAATGTAATATATAAATATTAATAACACAAAAACTAATTGCGAAAAAAATGTATAAATAAAGAAATGGAACGAATGTACCAAACGTCTGCGTTAATAGCAGACGGTTATAACCAATTCTTGAAGCTTGCTCCAACCAAATGTATTATCGTAAGTTGTAAGTTGTAGCTTCAATACTTGATAGCAACAATATAAAATATAAAATAATTGAATTATAAATATTATGATATTAATTGAAATATAAATATTATGATATAAATTTAGAATTGAGAATTGAGAATTGAGAATTAAGTGGAATCAAGAATCAAGATTCAAGAATGAGAGAATATAAAATATAGAATTGAGAGAGTAGATAATTTGTGAGAAATAAAAGAAGGATAAAGGGGTATTTATAATATAAAGAGTGGACTAAAGTGTATTTTATGTAACTTGAGGGTTAAAATAAAATATTAAAGAGTAGGAGTGGTAGGGGGGTGTTTGGGACTCCCAAAATTCAAATATATCCGTTGGGGGGGCCCACTAGCCGTTGCCCCAACGGTCCCCAACGGATAAATTGCAAAGTTTCAAAAAAAAAAAATGGGACGGGATGTGACGGGACGGGACTGGACGGGACGGAACCCGCGACGGGACCGGGACAGACCGGGACGGGTCGACCGGGACCAAATCGTGAACCGTCCCGCTACCCGTCCCCCTATCCCCCTATCCCCTATCCCGCTTCGACACGTGGGACCGGGACCGGCGAGACGGGTCTCGAGCCGGTACTGGGACGGGACGCGCTGTCCCGGTCCCCTTGCCAGCCATATGCGGGAGCATCATGTGCTATCTAATCACTTCTCTCCCATTGATTCTTCGAACTACCTCTCCCTTTCCTTAGTCTTGCCAAATTCAATCTTTCACGCCTTCTCACTGAGGCATCCGATTATCTTCTCTTTATATGTTTGAGCCATCTTAATCTCGCTCGTCTCATCTTGTTCACCACGAAGGCCGCTCTCACCTTGTCCCGGATGTATTTATTCATAATCGTATCTCTCTTAGTTCCACACATTTATCTCAACATTTTCATTTCCACTACTATCATCTTTTGTGTATGTGAAGCTTTTGAATGGTAAGCACTCCGCCTCTTACTAGTAGTGCAACAATCATATTTTAATATCCTAATACATAATATTAGAAATATATGTATCTATTATTAAAAAATCAAAAATAATAATAAATAAGTTTTTATTGGCACCAAAAATTTCATGAAGGGTGATAGTAATTTTTTAAAAAAAAAGTAACTTTATAGGGATTCAATCTTGCATGTCTGATATACTTTTGCACCAAATTGTCATTGAGTTATTGCTCACTTTACGTCAAAGTTTCGTGCATACACTTTTCACTGAAGTATGAATCTCCATTGGTTCTGAGGGTGTTCAAAATACTATGTATATTAATATAAAGTAAGATTTGACCTATATATATAGTGTAATTTTCTGACTAAGGGTGTCCAGTTGGACATCTTGACACCCCTGTAGCTCCACCCTTGATTGGCACATTTATATCTTTACATCATGAAATTAATAACAATTTATACGTGATAATAACAAGTTTATCCATACAACATCGAGGGGTCCTTTTTATTTTTATTTTTTTATAACTAATAAAAATATAACTTAAGAAATTTATCTTTCATTTTTATACAGGATGTAAGGTGAAATAATTAATATATAAATAAAATTTTGTAAAGCTAATATCTGCATAAAAATAATATTTATATAAATTTCTTCATAACTAATCTCTGCATTACTAGCATTTCTATAACTCTTAATCAACTGTCAAATGATCCAAAAAGGATTTTTTAAGATATAAACTACAATGTATTGAGAATATGCAATAAAAATGCTCTCATTTCAATTTTTTTTTTTTTATCTAAAGAGTACTAGTATAAATCAAGTGAAATGCGGAGATCAGTATGACAACTTTTTATCAAATGATATCTCTAATAAAGGATAAAATTAAAAAAAGAATAAAAAAAAAGAGAAAAGAATAAAAGAGAAAATAAAGATAATATAAGAAAAGAATAAAAGAGAAAATAAAAATAATAAATGAGAAAGAACAAAAGAAATTAATGATAGCACAAAAACAATAAATGAGAAAAAAGAATAAAAATAATTAATAATATGACAAAAAACTTGGGCTGAGGTGAATTAGGCCTAAATTTAAAAGAGTTGGAGCGAAATTGGGCCAAAATTTAAAAAGGGTCAGAGGGAAATTAGGCCTAAACTAAAGGGAGATGAACTGTAATTCATTTTGGGACAATAGGTATTTGCTGAATTAGTTTATATTAGGTTATGAAATTATAATTATTTTGTATTTAGTGGCCATTTATATAGTTTCTCCTATATATATATATCTTATATTTAAACATGTTGTATATTGTTTTACAAGAACACCAATAGTAAAATAACTGAAATTTCCATTGAATGTACACAATAAAATCGAGAAAGAAAATCAAACAAAAAAGGAGATAAAAAAGCTACTCTAAAAGTTATATTATTACCACACTATACAATTTACCCCCTAAAAGAAAATAATCAATAAAACTTATTAGTATTATAATAAAAACATCACTCCATCATAAATAAAAATAAAAATACTTTCAAATAGCTAAATAAAATATGAAAATTTTGAGACATATGACAAAAACATGAAGACTAATGATAAGTGAAAAAGTAAAATTTCGCTATGTATTATTAAAAGAAATGTTACATAATATATAATCACCCTCACAATGTTATCAAATAGTAAAGATGCGATACTACAACTTGTTATTTGAATTACTCTCAATCTTTTTATTTCTATAGATTAAAAAACTATTAAGTATCATTCATTTATTCAAGAATTACGAGGGTCAATAGTGTTAACTAAAGAGTTTATCACATAATTTGTGTAAGATCTGTTAGGCGAGCCCCGAGCGTTGAGCATGGTTAGAGCGTAAGTCTTACGGAATTAGGCCTCACACTTGAGTCTAAGGCTGAATCCCAACAGAATCTTTTACACTATTTTGGACAATACTAGACGCAGAGCCCAACTTTGTGCCTTCCAATGACGTTTTTCTTTTATATGCCAGAGAAGACTGGAACATGTATGTTTTACTCCCTCCGTTTTATATTATTTGATGAACCTCATTAACTTGACACATCCTTTAAAAGGCATAGAAAAATTTAAGTTGATTCTCAAAATTTTATTAATGCCACATAAATTGAGACAAGGGGAGTAACATATATTATTTAAAAATTAAGTAAAAAAATACTAGAAAATCACAATAATTAACTATTTAAAATATCTAAAAGTCATAGTATTAAAACATAATTAATTCTCTAAATTCTATCTATGTCATATAAATTGAGACAAGAAAAATAAAAGATATTCGGACCATGCTAGCATGGGCACCTGTGTCTAGTAATAGTAGAATGCAGACTTTCGGGGGATGTGGGGAGGAAAATATTTTTTAAAATGTTCTAAAAAATTTTCGTATTATGTTAGTAAAAAAATTTCAAAAACTTTTTTACCAAGAAAATCAATTCCTTACAAAAGGAGGAAAATTCCGAGTAAAATTAGGGAAAATAAATAACTTAATAATTATACTATATTATAATAATACATTTATATTTTTATAAAATAATAAAATGAGATTTATAATATAAGCCAAGAGAAAGTTATCTTGAAAATGAAAATAATTGCTAAAATCATGACCTTTCAGTATATCTAATTTTATATATATTTATGTGATGTAAACTATATAATTTAAAATATAAAATTATTCATGTAAAATCAAACGTGTGATCATTAATTTAAAATATAGTGTTAAAAAATATTTTCATATTAAATATAACTTTGATAATATTAATCTATAATTATACTAAAGATCCACAATATTCTAGATAGATAACTTTAAGACACATCTATTACATTTTCAAAAACCATTCTTATCATACATCTATCATATTTTCAAGAATAATTTTATCCTAAAAGACGTATATCTACTTATTGATCCACAATCTTCTAGATAGATACGTTTATGACATGTCTATTACACGTTTTCAAGAATTAATTTTATCCTGAAAGATATCTACTTATTAATCCACAATCTTCTAGATAGATATATTTATGACACATCTATCACACGTTTTAAGAATCATTCTTATCCTAAGAAATATCAGTTATTGATCTAAAAATTTTCTAGATAGAAAAGTTTATGACACATCTATCACATGTTTTTAAAAATCGTTCTTATCCTAGAATATTTCTATTTATTTTGAATTTGGTATACAAATTAATAAGTCCACACTCACATATTACTATAAAAGCCAATCATACTTTCTTCGTTAACAACTTTAAGCATACTATATTTTTTATATTATCATTCTGTCTCAAGCAAGGTTTCACTTTTTAACTCAATATATTTTATAATATTTAAATTCTAAATATTTTGGTGGTATGCATTACTGATTTTCATGAGATTATCTACTATTTTAGTCTGGCTACTTGTTTTGTTTTATGTGTAGAAAAATGAACATTTCAATCAATAGCTGCAAGTTGAACTAGAAGAAAATAGTATCCATAGAGAGCAACAGAGGTAAAAAAAATCTCTACTCTCTCTATTAATTTTACTATTCTTTTTCAAGAAAAAATCAATGTTTGTGATCTTATTGATAAGAATATCAATTTCTTTTGTAACTAGAGAATTTTACTTAGTGAAGCATAAAATGTGCAACTCAAAATTGACATAAGAGAAACTTAGTTTCTGGCCTTGGATAGACCCCAATTCCAAATCAAGTCTTTTTTTTTTGGTAGGCTCCACATCAAGTTTAAGTATAAGGTTTAGTATCAATAGTTGACTAAAGACATAAATATTCTTTGAATTTTTTTTAGACCTACAACTTTAATTGCTTACTTTGGCTTCAAATTCCTTATACAAAATACAAATATATAAGGGACCAGCAAGTAAGATCACAAACACTAAGAGAAATAAGGTATACCACATTATTTGCTAGATAAAAAATTATTTGAACTCAATATTTACATCAAACGGTTATAAGATAATTTAATAGTAGTAATTATAGATTTGAGTGAAAATGTATAATATTATTTAAAATTTATTATTTAATATTGGTGGTGTGAGAGTAAGTTTATTATAGTGATTATATATTTGAGTGAAGATGTATATTATAATAGTAATAATATTATTATTATTATTATTATTATTATTATTATTATTATTATTATTATTATTATTATTATTATTATTATTATTATTTATAATTGTTGTGTTTGGGGACTACTTGCATGCACCATCTCAACTAATTTTAATGGGTACTCTTTTTCTTCCACCAACATAAGTATTGATAATTATTTCTATCAAATTTTGAATATATGAGAGTATATTATATAGTATTTTTTTTATCTACTCTAGAGATACCAACCGGTGTAGAAACACTGAAAGGCTCAAGAAGTTGTTCGGGGGAAATGCCGAACCTCATAGCTATGAAAGGAGTCACAAATGACAGACTCGCACCTGGATCAATCAAGGCATATACATCAAATATAAAAACCTGAAGCATACCGGTAACAACATCTGGCGAGTTCTCCTGATCCTATCGAGTACCCATAGCATACAGGCAGTTTGTACCTCCACATGTCCCTGAAGTAGCTCCCCTCTGGTTGCTCCTATCTGCTGGAGCTGCTGAAGAAGACTGGGCTCTATTACCCCCATTACCTTGCTTGTTATGTGGACACTCTCTCATAAAGTGACCTGGCTGACCGCACTTGAAACAGCCACTCAAGCCATCATGACACTCCCCCGAGTGGTCTCTACCACATCTGGTACATATGGGGATCCAATTTGTCCTTGGTGCCACGCTACCCTGAGAATGAGTAGGTCGAGCTCTGGAATTCTGGGAGTTCTGGTTCTTGAATTCACATTTGTTCCTCGGTGCAGGTGCACTAGCTGATGATGGTGCTGGTCCAGATGATCTCTGCTGGAAAGAGGATCGATTCCCATTTCCGTTCTTCTGGTGGCCGGACTCATGGCTGGTTGTCTTAGCTCTCTTGCTACGGAACTCTTCCCTGTCCTTCAACTTGTTGCACATGGATCATGAGCCTAGCTATGTCCATGTCCCCTATTAGCATAGCGGTCTTACCTTCCTTACTTGACAAGCAGGATAGCCCAAACAAAATCAGGCTCATCCTGCTCCTCATATCAGCCACCATCGCTGGAGCATAGCGGGATAGCTGAGTGAACTTGATGCTGTACTCCTCCACGCTCATAGATCTCTGCTTCAAATTCAAGAATTATCTTACCTTTGCCTCCCTTAGTTCGCTGGGGAAGAAACACCCCAAGAAGGCCTCTTCAAACACTGCCCAATTCATAGGTGGTGCCCCCTCTGCCCTGTTCTTCTTCCATTGGTCATACCATACCCTAGCAACAACCTTGAGCTGGTAAGAAGCTAGCTCCACACGCTCTGCATCTGTAATACGTATAACCTAAAACACCCTCTGTAGTTCCTCCACAAAGTTCTCCGGATCCTCTGTGATATTCGACCCATTGAACTCTGGGGGATTCATCCTCAAGAATTCGCAGACTTTGGATGTATCAGCCACATCCTGGCGACCTACTCTCTGTTGTCCAACCTGATTTTCCACAACCTAAGTCAGCATCTGAATAGCGCTTCTGAACTCAGCATTGGTGACATCTCCTTGCGGGGGTCGCACTTCTAGTGCATTGGGAACTTCTTGACCTGGAGGGTTCATGTTCCTCCTAGCTAGACGTCTTCAAATAGCTCTTCGTGGAGGCATGATCTGAAAAGATACGCGTAAGCACGAGTTAGAAGGAAGACTTTTATAGAGATGAATTCTATAGCACGAAGTGGAATAAGAAGAAAGTGAGAGGTTCCTAAATGTCGCAGCCTCCTAATTATAGATGTAGCGCGCTTCACACCGATAACTAGGACTCTACTGACATGGCTTCATAGACTCCCTAGGACTCTTGAAATCTGTGCTCTGATACCAAGTTTGTTACTCCCCGAGTCTACACCCTGGACGTGGTCGGCACTTGAGAACCATTGCTGATCCCCAAGCGAACGCTTGGCCTGGCTCACTACTCAGTGGAAGACTTAACTCGAGCCTATAAGGCTCCTAACATAGCACAAGTAAACTCACAAACTCAAATGAACAGCTAAAATTGTTTAAGTCTGGAAAATACTCAATTCTCATAATATGGGGAACATTAGTCAAACTCAACATAGGGAAATAAGAATAATCATGGAAAAACTCATCAACTCTAGACCTGTCTATGAAGCCTCTAAATACTCAAACGGGTGTCGGGACAGATCCCACGACACCTCAACAAAACTAAACAGCTGAAATAACGGAAATGAAAAGAATGTGGATCCTCCGAAAGTACTAGGAGGCTCACCACAACTGCTATCTGGAATGTGAACGGGATCAACAGAGCGCCTGCTGATGACCCTGAACACATGTGTCTGCATCATGAAACGATGCAGGTCGAATAACATCAGTACATTGAATGCACTGGTATGTAAAATGGCTGAATATAACAATAGTAGAAAAGAGAAGGCTCAAGGAAGTACTCACCTCAACTCAACTCAAAACAAAACAACTCATAACTAACTCAAGTAAAAGTGATACTCAAAAGTAATTCAATGTAAAGCTTTTTTAAAAAAAATACAAAAGCAACCTCAAGAATAGGTGTAACATATCAGGAAGTAAGTGTTTACTCATATTTGGGAGATTCTCTAACCGACAACCATCACTCTGAGCTAAATGATGATATAGTATCTCGCCCACGCTGCCAGAACTGCCCTATACCTTGCCGGAGTATAAGACATCATCAACTAAGTGGATCCACTAAGCTCTACCCGAAGGCATAAGGAAATCATCTAAAAAGTATGACTCATTTACCCATGTTGGCATACATGGTTTATGGGAGTTGAGTTATCTGAACTCATCCTCATATCGGTGCTTAATACTACTCCCAATAAATATACTCATTCTCTAGTAAGTAAAAATACACTATTCCTCTGGTTTTGAGATAATTACTCAAAATGTACTCTTTAAGAAATAGTGCCTCAACTCCTCTTCTCAAAACTCTCTTAGTTATTTTCTCAAAATCAAAGTCTTCTTTCTCGCTCAAAAATAACAGTTGGGAAATCAAAGTTTCATTTATAAGTTACTCAAACTGCCTCTTTAACTTTACTCACAACTCCCCTCTATTTTTTTGCTCAAAAGAAACCAATTTAAATTAATTGTTCAGTTTAAAAGACTCTCAAAATAATTCAGTAAATGCTCAATTCATAGGGTTCTTTGCAGAAATAAAATATGGACAGCCAACTCAATAATTAGGGTTCATACCAGAATCTAAGCATGAACCATAGCAAGATAACTACTCAAGAACATGGATACAATACTCAAGAATTAACTGGAATTCGGTAACAATAGGAAGAAAACTCGAATATTTCTCAAGAACATGGGTTGAAACCGTAGATTTCATAATTCTAAATTTTGAATGTAAATTGGCGTGTGAACACACTAGCCCAACACTGAGGGAAGCCTTACGTACCTGGAAGATCAAAGATCTTGGCGAAATCGCAAGCTCTTGGTTGAAGTTCTTGGAACCCTAACCTTTTCTCCTCTTGAACGTCCTCTTAAAATTTTCTAAGTGTAATAATGTTTCCAGACTGTTTCTGCTATTTTTAGCTCGAAAATAATAGGAAAAAGTTGAGATTTGGGTTTAGAAGGGAGGGGAAAGGTCTAAAATACCCCTAATGAAAACTGTCGGCGCGACCTACGGTCCGTCCTGTTCCTCCGTCGTTTGATTCAGAGAATTTACAACTTTGGCCTCCCAACTGACGATGCGCATGTACGGCCCGTCATCCGATCTACGGTCTGTACATGGCCACTGTAGATCAGGCCCTGAGAACTGGAATTCGACTAAGTCTGGAGGGCAACCTACGGGTCCTATCTACGATCTGTAGATCAGACTACGACCCGTACCTTTGGTTCGTAGAATCAACTCCTGAAACTTCACATTCTCCAACCTCAACCTGGTTTCTACGGTTGCCTTCCTACGGTCCGTAGAACCACCTACGGTCCATAGGTCGGTCCCGTAGAACCAATACTGCAACAGTTTCTGCATTTTCTCTAACTATAAGTTATGGGGTGTTACATATTAATAGAGGGGTTCTCTCACATTTTAAAACCACAAATTTTCTAAGTTTTCTATTCTTCTTCTTCTTCACACCCAATTTAGTACATATTTTATATTTCATACTATATTTTTTTAAGCAACTGTATGGACCATAGGCTCGTTTAATTGATTATCTCAAAGAAGCTGGATAAGTACTATTACCAAAAGTTTAAGCCCAAATCCTACAAAATATTCCATATCATATTATTTATATTATAAAATATATTAAAAGCAGATACATTTTCACATTGAAGGATTGTGACGTTTTTGATGGATTCTGACTTTTTCAAAGAGTTATGACTTTTTTGAAAGATTGTGACTTTTCCATATTGGCCAAACTTTACAACATTTTGGAGATATGATTAATACAACAACATTTCAACTCTCAATAAAATATATTAATAGGTACAAGTACCTTATCAAGTTGCGGCATATTTTATTCTCTCTTTGTTGTCTCTTCCTCAATTCTGATTCCATGAAGAATGCCAAAAATAAATTTCATAACCAAAAACAGAAAAGTAATTTAATACAAATTCATAAAGGATAAAATTTTACAGATCATTGAATAAAACACTAACGTAAGTTGTTGGACAAAGTGATGACAGAAGGGAAAAGCCCACAAAAAGAAGTAAGTACGAACCAAAAAATTGTCATGGTTGTGCTCAATTGTTTAAGAATTGAGCAGTTGAAATAATTTTCTTTTGATATGTTGAATCGAGGAAAAAACTACAAGGAAATTATAGTTTTGTTTCATTATTTTTTTAGTGAAGATCCAAAGTAGACTTCCAAGAAATTGGCGAAGTTCCACAGAAATTAGGGATGCAATTTTTCACGAAGAAGAAGGTACAACAAAGGGTATGATTTACCTAGTTTTTATAGACAGTTTCTAAGGAGACGCAACCGAAGGAATACAACAGTCTGGAGGGACACATGAGTTGAAGAAGTGGGTTTAAAGGTAAAAATAAAATAGGCGTAAGAAACCGAGGCGTATTCAGGATTTCGAGATGAGGGATGCACTATTGTAAAAAGGTGGATAAGATGTAAATTTGATCGGATATATATATATATATATATAAGAAGATTTAGATTTCTAACCTCACTTAGAGAGGTGCATTCACACATCTATATTTCAATATTTTTTTAAAAATATAACACTATTATATATGATTTCAGGAGGGGAGCATGGGTTCACGTGAACCCGGTGACCCCCCCTTAGATACGTCCCTGGTAAGAAACCTAAAAATTCAAAGGAAAACATAAAAATAAATTCCTGAATTCTAAGACTGCAATGTAGGCGGGCCTAGGATTCTCTTTTATATATATATATATATATATATAAGATATAAGATAAGACTATTATTGAAATGTTTCTTGGTACACAAAACTTGTTCCTTTTCGGTGCATAGCCACATGTGATACACTAGATGTTGTTGAGCTTTTTCCCTCTTCACCCTCCCTCATTAGCTGCTAATAGTATTAACAGTCTATGAGTTTCCTCTTAATTTCCAGGTTGCAAAGATGGAAAAACGAGAGATAGATATTAAAGATCATAAATGTACCGAAAATTGCTTATCCAATAAGTTTTTATCGATAAATAGTTCCAAAACAGTACCACGACAAGTACAAAGATCTGGACTAGTATTACATTACATAGATTCTAACTTCAGTATTTCATATTTAGAAAAAAATTTCATTTCATACAATTGTACAGATTCTAATAACATTTATATTTGAAAGCATAAAGCGTCTCTTTTTTTCTCTTTGAAGCATCTTTCATTCCTTTTACACCATATAGTATACGTGTTGCTTGGGTGGACGAGAGGAGTTGTATATGCATCGTTGTTGACTATTATGAAGATAGAAATATGACATAAATCATAACGTAGTCTAGAGGAACATTTTTCCAGAGAAGCAAGATGGCTACAACTTTATTGGCCTTCACATTCCAGTGGGTCATTCCGTTCAAACGCAAGCATCTCTTACGAGGCTATTAAGGAAGCACTGGATAGCTAGGCTGCCCGAATACGTGTGCATAAGTTTTGGAAAGCCTAGCAGAGTGATATTTTCTGCTGGAAGATCCAACGATAAAACATGATCCGTTGATTAAGAAAGCACATCATCAAATTCATAGCTGGCAAAACCAGATACGGAGGCAGCACCAAGATGCTATGCCACTGAAACTGAAAAATTATAGTGAGTGTAGAGAAGTTGCTCTTGGCTGCATGTCAACAGAAAGCGTTGGTTTACTTCTACATAAAGAAAGCAACTATGGTTTTATGAGACCTAACATGCTAAGAAAGACGCTCCTCAAGCAGTGGATGATAAGGTTTCACAACTAAAATCACTACCCTCGTTAGCTAGTAAGGATTATGGGGGAATACCACTCGACAAAGAGCTGAAGCTTTTAGAGTCTCTTTTGAAGGTTTGTATATGACTATTTAAGCAGGAAAAAATCGATGAGCTTGTTGGTGTGCTGAAACCATTCGAAGATTATGGAAAAACATGTTCAAATGGTTTCAGCACACCAACAAGCTCGTCGAATAGCCTTGTAGAGATACTTGCATTTGAACCTTTTCAGTTCTCAATGTTGGGAATATTAGTGTTCTATTCCACAGTCAGCCGGAGCTCTTCTGAACCATACTCATCAGCCAAACGAGCTAGATCATTCATGTCATCTGCTTGGACACGACTAACAGAAATATGTAGATCAATAAAGTTATAACCTTCCTGCTTCTATATGCACACCAAGATAATAGCTTCTTTCCCTCTAGATGAGAATATATCAACTAGTTAACACATGAAGGACTTGCTATAGAACAATATCAAATTAAATCTCTACATTTCTGCCTATTCCCTTTGAAACCAACATCTCTAAAAGCTTCCTGTATTGCTTTGCAAATCGAAACAAAATTACCTAACCTGATGCCATTGTTTTTTTGTGCTGAATATGTTACATAACTTGAGGTATGAACATAGTTGAAATTGGAATGCAGATACACCAAGCTACCAATATCTAAGTCAGCCATTTGTAGAGTAGAGCAAAAGAATTGGAGACGATACACTTTAATTAAAATGCAATATTCACCTCTCTCGATACTATATTTACATATTTTTAGAGCATTGAATTTCTTTTGCTAATGAAGATGTGTCCAAAAGGAGCTTTTTTATACTTGTAAATTGTAAACAAGAAAAAAAATATGAAATTTGTTCTTACGACAATACCACTAAGCAGAAGAAGCTTGTTAAGTTTCAGAACGTTTGAAGTTTAAAAAAAAATTATCTACTAGCTCACAAGGTAGGTTTGATGCTTTGAAAAATAACAGTAATTAACTTTGGAAAAAAAATAATTAGGTTATGGAAATAATTTTGGTTAGAATCCAAGTATGAATCAACTAGCTCGAATTTAAATAAAAAAGAAAGAATCAACTAGCTCAATGTTCCCTTTTTTGGTAAATTATTGATTTTCGTTTTTTATTAATTAAAATTATTTTATCAAAGTAAGATACATAGAGTATAATTAGCTGCCCTTTAATTTGTGCTTATCTAGTTGACTTGAACTTATCGCTATTTTCTAGGTTAATTTGATTGATTAGCATTCTCATTTATATTCTTCTTTTTTGGTTCTCCTTTACTAACCTCATTGGAAAATTAAATAACCAATTAATTTTGCAATCAACTAGTTTTTAAAAAATCACACCTAGAGGTTAAATTTTCACTCACTAATCCTAATATTATAAGTTTGTTTTTGTAGAATCTATGCATAAATTTATTTTGCGTAGAATCTATGCGATAGATTCATCGAGATATCAAAATTCCGGTTACAAATAAATTAGTCCTAGTTGACCATAAAAGTAAGAGTCTATTTGGCATTGCTGTTGGGAGGTCAAAACATTTATTTTGACTAAAAACACTTATTTTGAAAAAAATAAAAAATATATTTTAAAAAAAACACTTTTCTAAAAAACTATTTTTAAAAAGTGAGCAGTTGCAATGCCAAACAGGCACTAAACGTAATTACAGTACCTAATTAAGGGTCAACTATTGCAAGCTTAATTAAAATAGGGTGGAAAGAATTCAATTAAGGTGTAGAATAACATTTGTAGAACCTGGATTTTTAAACAACTGAATCTTTTAAATTTTAACCAATCAAACATGAATTTTTTTAATTTTTTTTAAAATGTCCATCAAGGTCTCAAAAATCAGAAATATGGAAGAGATCGGTCAAGATTAATCTTACTAAAATAGTACTCCCTACACATGACAAGTAATAAAACACTTCTAATTTATAATTATAATCAACCTAAGGAATTGAGAAGTGACAATACTTTTATTATAATTATAATTAAACAACGAAATAAAAAATGCAAAAATATATTTTAAAAAATGCAAACTAAGATAATTAAACTACTATAGTTGTCCTTCAATAGGGTAAATACTTCTCATCATTCTAGCTTGGCTAAACATGATATGTTGTCGATCTTTGAAATCATCATATGCATGCACAATTTCTTCACGATCTTTGAAATTATCATACGATAGCATAATTTTCTCATGATCTTTGAATTATCATACACATGAACAATTTCCTCACGATCTTTGAAATCTTCTAATTCTAAGTTGATGAATAACATCATATAAAAATATAATGAATGAAGGGGTGTATAACAAAAGATCATATATATGTGGATGATGGGAAATTCCAAAGTATATTGCAATTGATAAGGCCAAAACTATGGTCCTGAAAATAAACAGACGGTCAATTTTCTCATCACCTTTGAAATTATCATACGCGTGAACAATTTCCTCACGATCATTGGAATTATCATGCTCATGAATAATTTCCTCACGATCTTTAGAATTATCGTTCTTTTGTGGTTCCACCATACTTATAAAAAGATATATGCTTAGATTTGCCGATGGGTAGGTATAGTATTTCTCTTCTATGAAAATCTCAAGTATATATAAAAGAAAAATTAAGTCCTAGTTGAATTAAATAAGTGACAAATTAAATACATAAGAAGACTCCCGTTAAAACACAACTTCTTCAAACGAATTGCAAGGAATTCTAATCATAATCAAGTTTCAATTTTAAGTCCCAATAATTCTTGAAGTTCAAAACATATTAATATTATTTGTAGTTTATTTAAACATATGTAGTGTTCTAATATAAATAAGCACAAATTAAAAGGAAGAACTAACCTAGCAAATCACGATCAATTAGCGTCATGTTAGGAGTAGAAGTCTTTTATCCCTTTTTTCATTTTTATTTTTATTTTTATTTTTAATATCACTTTTATCAGGAAATTGTTTTTACGGCAATAGTTATTTAATAATTAACCAACCATTGCAGAGGGTGAATGATCAGTTATAAATAGTTAAATTCTATTAGCAGTGCAACAATCATATTTTAATACCCTAATATATAGTATTAGAAATATATATATTTATTATTTTTTTTAAAAAGTAAAAATAATAATAAATAAGAAGTTCTTATCGGCACGTTTATATCTTTACATAAATCTATAACAATTTATACGTGATAATAACAAGTTTATCCATACAAAATTGAGGGATTGTTTGCTCATAACTAATACAAGTATAATTTATGAAGAAATCTATATTTCATTTTATACAAGATAGAAGGTGAAATAATTAATATAAATAACAAAACTTTGCAAAGCTAATACTCCCTCTGTCCCATAGTAACTAATCAGATTTCTAAAAATACTTGTCCTAAATTATTTGATCACTTACTAAATTAAAATAAAATAAATTAATTTTTTTTCATTTTACGCCTATAATTAATATCATCATCATACTTAATGTTTCCATAATTTCTCTTTGGAAGTTTAAATAAAATTAAAGTTCCTAGAATTTATCTTTCCAAAGTGTTCATTAAATACTTAATTACTCCATTGTACTCTTGCTCTCACCCACTTTGGAGTACTTATACATTTTGTATGCCCTATGTTATCATAAATTATCTTGATATCCATCAATATGGATAAAGGGTAAATTAGTCAAATTGATCATTTTATTTATGATTTCTAAGTACCGTGTAAAATGGAAAGTGATCAATTATTATGGGACGGGAGGAGTATCTGCATAAAATAATATAAATTTCTCCATAATTAATCTCTGAACCAGAAATGGTCATGCACCTAAACCAGAAAACCAGTCAAGACCCAAACTTCAAAAGAATCTTCGAGATTTGTTCGGAACTCTGTACACACAAATCATATATGCAAATCAATTATACTCGACGTTCCGGACTCAATGGAACCGTCAAAACACAAATTCGGGGTCTCCTTGACCCGACATTCGTGAAAACCATAAAAAATTAACAAACGCTCAAAAAGATCAAAACAAGCTCGGGACCTCTCAAAAATCAACCAAGATTACTCGTAGGCCTAAAATCATCCCCCAATCCAACGGAACTCTTAGAATTCCGATCCGAGCATCCGAAACCTGAAAGATGTCAAAAACTACTTTTAGACAACTTAAGCCTTTCAAACTCAAAACTTGCCAAAATCTCAACTTTTCACACAAGGCTTAAAACCAACTTTCAAAACTCAATCAAGAATAACTCGGGTCAAAATTTGAGAGGGGCAAAATGGTAAATTTCATAAAATACAAAATATGACTAACCGGGTCATTACAATATCCACCACTAATAACCATGTTCTTCCTCGAACATAAAGCACAAGAAAGTACCTGAAGCCTCGAAGAGATGAGGATATCTGACATGCATATCTGACTCTATCTCCCAAGTCGCCTCACTAACTGAACGGTGTTTCCATTAGACCTTCACTGAAGCAATCTCCTTGGTCCTAAGCTTTCGAACCTGCTTATCCAAGATGGTTTTAGGCTCCTCCTCAAAAGGTAAGTTTGGACCCAACTCCACTGAATCAAGGAAAAGTACATCGGACTTATCCGCCACGTACTTCCGAAGCATGGAGATATGAAACACAGGATGAACAGCTGACAAGCTAGGTGGCAAGGCCAACTTATAGGCCACCTCTCCCACTCGGCTCAAAATCTTAAAAGGTCAAATGAATCTAGGGCTAAGCTTTCCCTTCTTGTCGAACTTTATCACACCCTTCATGGGTGACACTCGAAGCCAAATATGGTCACCCTCCATAAACACAAGGGCTTGGACTTTCTGGTCCGTATAGCTCTTATGTCGACTCTGGGTTGTCAATAGTCTATCCTGAATCATAAGGACCTGCTCCATAGAATCTCTAAGCAAGTCTGTATCCAAGGAGTCCACCTCAGCTGAATCAAACCAACCAATCGGAGATCTACATCATCTACCATATAACACCTCAAAAGAGGCTATCTGAATACTAGAATGATAACTATTGTTGTAGGCAAACTCTGCTAAGGGCAAATGCCGATCCCATTTAGCACCAAAATCGATTACACAAGCACAGAGCATGTCCTCCAACACCTGAATCGTCCGCTCGGATTGACAGTCTATCAGAGGATGAAAGGTTGTACTCATATCTAACCGAGTACCCAAGTCATGTTGCAACGCCTTCCAAAAATGGAAAGTGAACAAGGAACCTCGATCAGAGACAATGAAAATCGGGACTCTATGTAGTCACACAATCTGACTGATATAAAGCTCGGCTAACTTCTCTGCCATATACTTCACCCAAACCGGGATGAAATGGGCAGACTTGGTCAGCCTATCAACAACAATCCAAATGGAGTCATAAGTACCCACGGTGATAGGTAAACCCACAACAAAATTCATAGTTATCCATTCCCACTTCCAAGTAGGAATAGGCATGCTTTGAGATACACCTATGGATCACTGGTGCTCAAACTTGACCTGTTGGCAAGTCAAACATCTAGAAACAAAGTCTGCAATATCTCTCTTCATTCCACACAACCAATAATGCTGGCTCAGGTCATGATACATCTTTGCTGCTCCTAGATGAATAGAATATCGCGAACAATGGGCCTCCTCAAGAATCAATCTAATCAACTCGCCCATCTTGGGCACACAAATCCTGCCTCCCAGACACCGTCAGAATCAAGGATAGCCTCCTTGGCTTCCCCTATCAACACTTTGTCTTGAATAAGACACAATTTCTCATCATTAAACTGGTGCTTTCGAATCTGCTCAACTAAGGAAGAACGGCCTCAACAAAAGCAATCAAACCACCCGTCTCCTAAAAAATCTGCAATCCAACAAGATTGTTGGCTAATCTTTGAACATCCCTAGCCAATGGCCTCTCCTCCAAACTGATAGCTGCAAGACTTCCCATGCTATGAGTCTTCTTACTCAAAGCATCGGCCACCACATTAGCCTTTCCTGGATAATACAAGATAGTGATGTCATAGTCCTTCAGTAGCTCAAGCCATCTACGCTGCCTAAAGTTCAGATTCCTCTGACTGAAGATGTACTGAAGACTCTGATGTTCAGTGAAGACCTCATAATGAACCCCATAAAGATAATGCTGCCATAGCTTAAGTACAAACACCACAGCTGCCAACTCAAGATCATGGGTAGGGTAGTTCTTCTCATGGGTCATCAACTATCTAGAAGCATAGACAATCACCTTACCTTTCTGCATCAGAACACCACCTAACCCAACTCCAGAAGCATCACAATAAATGGTGAAGTCTATACCCACCTAGGGTAAATTCAAATAGGATCTGAAGTCAAAAAGGTCTTGAGCTTTTGAAAGCTCTCCTCAAACTTATCAAACATAGAAACTCACACTCTATCGAGTCAATCTTGTCAAAGTAGATGCAATAGTGGAGAAGCTCTAAACAAATCATTTGTAATATCCTACAAGTCCCATGAAACTCTGAGTCTCTGTGACTAAAGTAGGCTTTGTCCAACCTCTAACTGCCTCAATCTTGGCTGGATCCACCCTAATACCCTCCTTAGACAAATGCTACTGAATCAAGCCAAAACTCATACTTTGAGAACTTGGCATAAAACTTCTCTTCCCTTAATCTCTGAATCACAATCCTCAAATACCGATCATGATCCTCCTCAGTCTTGGAGTACACCAAGATGTCATTAATAAAGACTATCAAAGAAGAGTTCAAATAAGGCCGGAACACTCCGTTCATCAACTCCATGAACGCAGCATGGGCGTTAGTCAAATCGAAAGACAATATAAGAATAGTGCCCATAACGAGTCTTCAAAGCTGTCTTGGGGATATCTGAAGCCCTAATCTTCAGCTGATGATAGACGGATGTCAAATCAATCTTAGAAAATAGAGATAAGTCATCAATACGAAGAAGAGGATACTTATTTTTCACTGTCACCTAGTTCAACTGCCGATAATCAATACATATCCTCATGAATCCATCCCTTTTCCTCACAAACAATACAGGAGCACCCCAAGGAGAAACACTAGGGCGAATGAATCCCTTACTCAACCAATCCTGTAACTGATCATTCAGTTCTTTCAACTCAGTTGGAGCCATTCGGTAAGGAGGAATAGAGATGAGCTTGGTGCCCGGCTCCAAGTCAATAGCAAAATCAATATCCCTATCCGAAGGAACACTTGGAAGATCAGTAGGGAACACATCAGAAAACTTTCTAACCACGGGCACAGAATCCATGGGCGGTGGCTCAACACTAGTATCCTGAATGAAAGCCAAATAGGACAAACACCCTCTATCAACCAATCTCTGAGCTTGAACGAAGGAGATAACTTTACTAGGATAAGAACCATTAGCACCCGTCCACTCAACTCTCGGGACACCAGGCATTGCTAAGGTCATAGTCTTACCAAAATAATCCAGAATGGCATGATGCGGGGAGAGCCAATCCATAGACAAAATAACATCAAATTCTACCATTCCCAAAATGATCAAGTCTACCAAAGTATCATACCTAGCCAAAGAAATAAGACAGGATCGATACACTCAATCCACCACTAATGAATCACCCAATAGTGTAGAAATATGAATAGGCACAGACATGCAGTCAGACATCATATCAAGCCCATCAATAAAATAGGTAGACACATATGAGAAAGTAGACTATGGATTAAACAATACAGACGCAAGTCGATGGCAAACTAGGACGATACATGTGATCACGGCATCAGAAGTCTCGGCCTCAGGCCTCCTTGGAAAAGCATAACACTGGCCATCTCGGCCACTTACAGCCTGGGTAGAACCTCTACCTCCACCCTGCAGAGCTGTAGCACCCCTACCAGAAGTCTTGCCACCTCTGTCGGACTGACCTCTACCTTAACCCCTAGTCGAAGGCGCTGAATCTCTAGCTGGAGCAGCTCAATAAGTATGCTGGGGTCATGAGTGAGTCTGTAGAGGACACTATCAAATCATATGACTTTGATCCCCACACCCAAAACAAGATCTCGACACTGATAGTTGTTGTTGCAAACCAGATGAGCTACCATGGCCACCTCGGCCCGAACCATGAGATCCACGAGATGACTGTCCACTCTCAGTTGTTGGCATAGATGCATGAATCGGGGCAACGACGCTGAAATGAACTACCACCTCTATGAGTGCCCTTGCCTCCAGATGAGGCACCAAAAAACTGACCAGAAAAACGGGCCCTCTTGGGCTCTCCAAACTCCTCTAAAAATATCAACTCTGCCTCCTTGGCGGTGCTCACAATGGACTGGAAGGAAGCCCCCTCGCTGGCTGCTCGAAACACATACGACTTGGTAGAGAAAGAAAAACCTCTCACAAACTTGCGAACAATCTCTGCCTCATCAAGAACAATAGTCATAGCATGCCTAAAAAGATCACAGAATCAGGCCTCATACTCAGCCATAAACATACAGCCCTATCTCAAGTCCTCAAACCTCAGTCGAGTTTCCTCCCTCACACTCCACGGAATGAAGCGGTCTTGCAAGGAACTGGAGAACACATCCCACTCAATCGGAGGAGACCCAACTGGTCTACACCTCCCAAAAGTCCTCCACCACTCTCTGGCGCTCCCACGTAGCTGAAGTGTAACAAAACGAACACCACCAGCATCCACCATACTCATTGCCTCAAGCATCTCATGGTACAAAGTCAAGAATTCATGGGCATCCTCGCTCTTACCACCCTGAAACTGAGGTGGTTTCATCTTCTGAAACCTCTCATAGCACTGTTGCTCAACTGTCGTCAGAATAACATCAGGGGCAATCTAAACATCCACAACCGGTGCCACAACCACTGGTGGTTGACCCACCTGATCCTAAATACCCAGAGTCTGCTGTTGACCTGGAGTCTACATTCCTAATCCAGTCTGAGAACTTTATGGTGTACAAGGAACCTAGTCCTCAGCAACCTCAACTTGTGGCTCAGGAAAAGCCTCTCTACCTCTGCCTCTGGCTGGTGCCGCTCCACGGGCACTACCTCTAGCCGGTGCTACTCCACGAGCACGGCCTCTAGCTATGGCCTTACCTCTACCCCTAACTGGGGTCTCAGCAACTGCCTCGGGGACTGCCTCCCCTCTACCACTGGAAACAGAAGCTCTAGTCCTAGACATATGCCAAAACAACATGTGGTAACTCAACACTAGCGAAGGTAACCACGCACGATAAGAAAGAATGAACAAAAGGAAGTTTCCAAACAGTCTTCATAGCCTCCCGAAGATAGATAAAGACGTCTCCGTACCGATCCTTGAGACTCTACTTAGACTTGACCTGTACACATGTGAGACCTATGACCCTGGAGCTCTGATACCATTTGTCACAACCCAAAAATGGACGAGATGGAACTTGTGTCTATTCCCACCATGACAAGTCAGCCTCAACCCAACGAAAATGAAAAAAAAAAAGCAGAAAGAAATAAAGCAAGAACAAGACAAACGATGAAAACTTATTCATTCTAAACAACACCCCAAAATTTGGTTGTCACGTAAATCATCAGAATCTAATGTGTCCAATGATTAAGTAATCATTGGCCATCATTAATCCACTAATTCCTATTAGGGGTGAACATGACCAGATTGTTTTGGATTTTTTAAATATCAAATCAAACCATTTGTGTCAAATTATTAAATTTATAAACCAAACCAAACTAATAAATCTCAGATTTTTTCGGGTTTGTCAACCTCGGGTTTTTTTGCGTTGGTTCTGGTTTTTGAAATACCAAATCAAATCATTTGTGTCGAATTTTTAAATTTTTAAATCAAACCAAACTAATAAACCTCAAAAAATTTCGGGTTTTAGTTTTTTCTAGTAAAGTATTCATACAAACATATAATTAACTTGTGCTCCAAATATTTCTTAAGAAAATAACACAAAACATGAGATGAGTGATGACACTAAAATATTCAATAAAAAGAAGAATGAAATTGTATAAAATAAATATTGCAAATCGATAAGTCATAATGAAAATGATCATAATTTTAAAGTACTAAATCATGTTAAAATAAGTCTAATAAGTATTAATTACATGATAAAAAGTTAAAGAAAAATTAAATTAGTTTATGTATCTAAATGTCTAAACCAATGTAAAACTATAGAACAAATATTCAATATTATTGTCATTCTTAGTGTTAAATTAATTTATTTTGTTAGCATTATTAGTATTGATTTGATTTTGAATTGAGCTTTATTAGAGTTAATTATAATATCTATGGACTATAACCTTTATTGGACCATTCAAAATTCTAAGTCTCAAAAAACTTGAAAAAATATGTTAAAAGATAAAAATTATGAAAACGTATAAGTGTTACTTATAAATTACATCAAAGTAAATACTTTTATGTATAAAATAAATTTTAAAAATTATATATACAATATCGGGTTGGTTTGATCTCGAGTTGACTTTTTTTAGTTAAAATCAAACCAACCCAAGTATAATCGAATTTTTTTTCTAATACCAAACCAAATCATTAGTCAAGTTTTTTTTTATTTGACTCGATTTACAATTTGATTCGTTTCCGATTCGATTTTGTACACCCCTAATTCCTATCATCACTTTGTAATTGAATATAACATGTCTTCCCAGCACTAACTAACGACCTAACCACTTTCTATTAAAACAATTATAATTATATTATTTTAGGTGCATCATACAATTACATATACAAACATTAAATGAATTTGAAGTGCTTCGAAGAGTGCCCTATTATTTGTTTTTTGAGTTTCGTTGTTTCTGAGTTATGACTCAGAAATTATTAAATCTCTCTTTACTTAATTCAATTTTATACATGGGTCAAGTGATAAGGGTATTAAATAAGTTATGGACTTGGCCCATAACCACAAATTAATAAATATTAATTATTTAATAACTACTCATCAACTATATAATCATAGTTACCGAATAATTCAAAAATTCCATTTAAAATTTTACGGGAAGAATCAAAATAGTTTTAGTCCTCAAAACAACCTAACGGGTCATTACATCTCAAGTGTCCACAGAAAGCCTAGAATATATATAGAAGAAGAGTCGCATATTCGGGCTCGAAACCTACACAAGTGTAGAAGCAAGGAGTAGTACCAAACAACACGGTACCCAGCCAGCGACCCACAAAACACAAGGTAAAACTAGCTAGAATACGAGAACTCCTTTCATCCAAACTGAACCGCCACAACTATAACTTGCATAGAAATCATCTCAACCTAACAGTTCATGATATACAGTTCACAGGGTTCCATAATCAAAGTCCAACAGCTACAGTTCATCAATCGCGATAATCAAGTTCATCAAGAACAAGTATTAACCACACTAATCAAGGTCATCAATCACAATAATCACATTCATCAATAACAAGTATCAAATCAGGACCCACGGGGAATACCCAAGATCAATATATCTGTCGGAAGCAACCTCAGCCTCAATACCAATTATCAGAATAGATATCGACATCATCGAAATAGACGTCAGTATCAATAACACTTATTGGAATAGACCTCGGCATCAAGAACACTTGCTGAAACAAACCTCGGCCTCAATAACACTTGCCATAACAGACCTCGACGTAATCAAAATGCATCTCATCACAGTGTTTCAGAACTGATGCAAAATAGGCATGTTCACACAATAATGAGGAAAAATGACAAATTCAAGTAATTCACATTCACAACAACACTATTAAGCATCTCATCAATCACAACAACACTATTAAGCATCTCATCAATCACCAATTCAATTTCAACACTCAAGACAATTCACATTACACAATACAACATTGTCAACACATTGCCTTTTTCATTAATCCTCTCTCTATCGTTAAGGTTATTCATTTTAAGCAATTAACCCTGTCACCTCATTCCCATTATTCCCCAACAGATACAACAAGGAGGGTTCAAGATTAAACAAGCTTTAACAAGGTGTAGAAGTTCACTTGCTTTAATTAATCACAAATCAATTCGAAACTTGAGCTTTTCATTTTCGAACGATATCCAAATCAACATAATCTAGTCAAACAAGTATTCAAAATGAGATTTTGGATCTAACAACACTCATATCAAATAATTTGAATAAATGGGTCAACTCGACTCAAAAACCTGATTCCGAAAATAAAGTTTGAATATGAAAATTGTTTCATAAATATGTTATCCAAAGCATTTGAAATCCATTAGTGAAAACCATTTCAAAAATAGAGTTGTATTTCACCCAAAATCACCATTTCTTCTTAAAACTCAAGTTATTGAGAAAATCCCAAGTTTGAATTCAAATTAGCAAATTAGGTGATAAAATCTTGCCATAATCATGGAATAATAATGGAGGGGAGTTAAAATTCATTACCCAATTGAAATTTCTTGAAAACCCACTTTAAAATCGCCAATACTGAGCTTGAAAACTCAAAAATGGAGGAAATGGGGTTGAAACCCCAAAATTTCATATCAAAAAGCCTCTCATGTCTCACTTTCGTGAACTCATTGTCGCTTATGCAATCATCACAATCGTGACCCCTGGTTCGCAAAAGTGAACCCTGGATAAGTGGCCAGCCTTGCTTCTATGAGCCGGCCTTTGCTAACGCGAAAGTCGCTAAAGTGAGAAGGCCTTAGCGAAAGTGTGGGTCAGACTTCTTGACCCTTCGCAAACGCAAGGAGGTCTTTGCTAGCGCGACCCTTGCGAAAGCAAAGACCATTGCGAACACGAGGACTGTAGACACCAACAAACATCGGCCAACACAAATATTTTTAAATGGACCCTTGGGATTTGTTCGAAACCCCACAATACAAACTAGATATGCTACTTAACTAAATTCGACTTTTTGAACTCAATGGAACCATCAAAACACGAATCCGAGTAAGCCACAAGAAACTAACATAACGCCTAAAAAGGTCAAATCGAGCTCGGGACCTCAGAAAATTCAACCAAGACTTCCCCTAGGCCTAAAATCATCCTCCGAATCTAATGGAATTGTCAAAAATCTAATACGAGCATCCGAACTCCGAATGTTGACCAAAGTCAATTCAAAGGCTAAAATCTCAATAATTTCCAACTTAGGACCTCAGGTCCATGAAAAGACTCTGAATCTGAAAACAACAACTGTGTTTAAATAAATTTTACATTTTGGGACTGATGCAACTGATGAAATTCTATTTTGAGACTTGAAACTCCAAAAGACACTAAAAATTATTTTTTAACAACTTTAGCCTTTCAAAACATTAAAATTTTCACAATTCACAACTTTTTACTCAAAACTTGAAATCAAATTTACAAACCAACCAGAAATGACTTGGGTTAACAATTAGGAGGGGTAAAACGGTATTTTTTGAGAAAATTTCTAAAAATAACCAACCGGGTCATTACAGAATGAATACTATTTGACCATAATTTTAAATTTGTTTGTAGAAGACATATTTTTTATTTTATATAATTTGATGTAAACATTGATCCTTAAATATTATTATTTTAAAATTTGCAAGGTAAAATCGAACCAGCTGCTAACTTTACAGCTGAGGATTTTTGCTTTCGATCCATTTTCAAACATAGAAAATATTTTTAAGTCTTAATATGTTTTCAAATTTTAACCTAAGTACAATTATTGCTTCATTTTGTAGATGTTATCTTACATTTCTTGTATTTTTTTATTTGCATAAGGATTGATTATATGGTCTATGTAGGTTGGTTTCTATTTTATTTTTTTATATATTCTTATTAAGGTTTACGCCGATCAAAAATAATCATCTATATTTTAAATTTTTTTGTGTAATATTTTTTTAATCATTCTGTTTACAAAGTTATGTTCTAATAAATTAAATGATTCTTGAAAATTATGTTTTATGCAGGACTAGTAGATGATGTACAAGTAATACTTGTTCCACATGTAGATTTTACATCAAAAAATTCTACTATTCATTGATATTCCTGAAATGGAGAAGTATTTAAGAGAAGAAAAAAAATTAGATAATGATGAAGAATTAAAGAAAAAGATGTTTCTTCAATTAGTAATTAAAGATATTAAGTTTAATTCTTAGCATCAATATGATACAATGACTATATTTTCTTGTTCTTTAGTAGTTTAATTTTATCAAGTTGGCGACAAATTAATTTGCAATTATTAAACTTCATTTTTACAATTGCAGATTGAAGAAACATCTTCTTCTTTGACTATTCATAATTTTCTAATTTCTTTGTTTTTTTCTTAAATATTTGTCTATTTCAAGAACACTAATGAACCATCACTTTTTTAGTGTAATTTGCATTTGAAGCAAATATTTCTCGTACCTCATCCGCTAGCCCTGCATGCAACATAATTTTTAAAAATTACTTAATTTAAATGAACGTAACTTTGTAAACAGAAAGATTATATTATAAAGAAAATTAAAACAAAAAATAAAAAATGTTAGATAATTATTGTCATTTGTGTGAGTTGATGAATATATATATAACAAAATAGAAACAGACTTGCACGGACCATATCATCAACTCTTATGCAAACAAAAGTGTACAAAATATGTAAGACAACATCAATCCAAATGAAGCAAAAATTATACTTAGATTTTTAGATTTAAACTTAGGAACATCTTAAGACATTAAAATATTTTCTATAGGAAATGATTTGAAAATAGAAATCCTCAGCTGTGAAGTCAGTAGCTTGCTCGGTTCACCTTGTAGATTTGAAAAATTATAATGAAATCAATGTTTACATCAAATTATATAAACAAAACATAACGTGTCTTTTACAGTCACATATTTGTAATTACAGTTAAATAATATTTATTCTCGTAGCACTATGAATTTGACTTTTGATCAATGAAGTAAGTCGAGAATTCTGGGTTTTCAAGTAGAGAAAATCGACTCATTTTTTTCAACTTGAGCAAATAAAACTCATTAAGCCTTGGTATCAATCACTAGCTTAAAGTTCAATTTGGATTCAAAAGTCACTATTTTAATTGTTTGAAAATAGAGATATGAGGTTAGATGATCTCAAATGGACATAAATAAAAAATGAAAAATCATGTAAGAAAATATAATGCTAGAGAAAATAGCACCTTGAACCTAAAATTTATTATTAAAAAATATAAATACACATCAATATTGATAAAAAAATGAAGTTAACATCCCCAACAAAAACAAAACAAAAAAAATCTCTAATGATGGAGAGAGAGAAAAAGAAGAAAAAAAAATTTCGTCCTATGATACATTTATATTGTAAAATTTTTAAAAACTCATATATTCTTAACTTTTTCTTGATAAAAATAAATAGAAGAGAAAGAAAAAAGTAAATTCACTATTGAACGTGGTAATTAGTTTAATACTAACATAAAAATAGTTAAATGATAGTGATGTTTAAGTGAAGTTAAATGACTTTTTCATCATAAAAAGGGATAAGGGTCTAATACTCCTCAACTTTGTCATTTAGAGCAGGTATACCTCTCGTTACGAAAGTAGCTCACATATATCTATATCGTTATAAAATTAGCTCACGTAGACCCCTTACCGTTATAAAAGTGGCTCACATCTACCCCTATCGTTACAAAAGTGATAAAATTAATTTTCAATTAATTTTTTGATTTTAAATTTATTTATTTATTTTTTAAAATCATGTATTTAATCTTTTTCATACATAAATTATTTTTTGACTTTTTTAATATTATTTAAGTTTCTTATTCTCATAATATAATTCTTTAGTGTAAAACTATGAAAAATAAAAAGAAAGAAGTGTAAATGAAAAAAGGGAAAAAAATTTAAAACTAATTTTTTGTGACTATATTGTAATTACTTTTTATATCTATAAGAAAAACTGGGGCATCTATAATAAATTTTACAAGAAAAAATAAGGGAAAGAAATAAATTTGACCATCAGAATAATAAATTCAAATTAACCACTGAATTAAAAAAGTAAAAATAAAGCGTGTGAGAAGAATCAAATATACCCCTACATAGATTTTTTTAATAAGAAAATTAATAAAAATTAATTTAAAATTAATTTTTTTCACTTCCGTTAGAGGAAAAGGGTATATGTGAATCATTTGTGTAACAATAGGGATATATATAGGTCACTTTCATAATGAGGAGTATATCAATTCTAAATGGCAAAGTTAAGGAGTATATAAAGCTTTTTTCCCTTTTAAAGAAATTATATAACTTTCATACAATAAAGTAAAAAAATTAAGTAAGAATCTAAGAAAATTAATCTTAATTAATTTGATCAATTCTAGTAAAACAAGTCATGAGCATTATACCTAGTCTGAAATTAATATACTGAGTCCATTCAAAATCTTCTAGAGGTTGTTTATAATACTAATAACTTTCAATGTAGAAATTTCAACGCCAAATGAGCAGCCATATTTGAAAGTTACTCTACCACTTATATTGTGTACGTAATTACATATGAGACTTAATATTATAATGAATTGGACTATTGAAATCTTTGGAAATTGAACTCATTAATATCGAGTGATATAATAGGATTGAATATAAATTATAAATTTTTGAATTTTCGATATCTGAAGATTCAAAAGTATTAAATTTAAAATTCATATATTTTAAAAATTAAATTCGAAGTCCAATTCATAATCTAGAAATTCAAATCAATTATTCAAAAAGTTCATATTTCAGGTTGGCCTAAACTATGCCCACCCCTAAATAAAAGTCATTTAAAAATTATATCGTGCAAATAAAATAAAAATACACTTTTGTATAATATATTTTGGAATCACCTTGACAAATATAGAAGTATGAGTTCAAAAGTAAGTATGACATTTTTATAATTTTTTAATCCTCCCATGAAATTTCTAGTTCAACTATTGCTTTTAAATTAACGTAATTTCATTAATTAGTGATAAATTATTATAATAAAAGAAAAAAATAGTAGAATGTTACGAACACTAATAAAGTTGACTTGTAAAATACACTCATCTTGTAAAATAAAGCATCCCTTGAAATATTCGTTAAAAAAAAATCATTATCAATGGTAGAGTCACAATGACAATTACAAATTTAACAGGATTTAATAATTTTGACTCAAATATTATATTTATATTTTTAAAAGAAATTATATATATGTATAAAACTATAAAGTCTTTCACAACTCAAGAAAAAAGAACATATCCAAAATTCATAAATTAGAAACTCTGAATACGCCTTCTTCTTTTTTTTCCAGCTAGAAGATATCATTGTTACATTTTTGAGTTATTCATTATTACATGGTTTTTATCAAGGAATTGGGGCTTACAACTATGAGCTATAACACAGAAAAAATATCATAATAAATGGGTCCGCTGGCACTGTCTCTTTACTAAGTCAAGTCAAACACCTAAATTAAATTATTCAATTATTTTTAATACTTTATAAGTCATTGTTTGTTTAGATGACTTCTATGTGAAAATGCACATAATTTTTTTTTTTTTGTATAAATATACAAAAGTATTGAAGCAACCCTAAATTATATCTAGTACAAGAAAATGAGGTTCATTGCCCTTGTGTTCTTGGTTGGTGCTTTGGCCATTATAGCTGTTGAATGCAACTCTGAAGGTGAAGTATCCCTTGTTCATGTTTATTACTTTTTCCGTTTCAATTTATATGATTTACTTCTCTTATTTAATATGCTTCATAAGAATGATATATTTCAACTTTTCGTACGATTTTCATTCTAATGTTTTGAATTTTTTTTGTTATAATTATATCTTAAGAATCACATGAGTTATGATATGTTTGAGATCATGAAATTCAAAAAATAATATTTAAGGTGTCTTTGGATTCCTTTTTATAATTTTTTTTTTAGTTTGTTTCAAAAAAAATATATCATTCAATATTTTTTAAGTTGATCAAACATATTTAGGAAAATGACTTATTTAATGGGAGTACCAAAAACAAGTTTCACAAATAACATTTGAAATTCACCTTATCCCCAATGCCACAAGCCCCCACCCCCTCCCCACCTTGACCCTCCACTCTCCACGACACCCCAGCCAAGGGCGGACTCACATTGAGTGAAAGGGTGTAAAGGGACACACCTTCCTCAAAAAATTTTACTAAATATCGACACTGCTTCCTCAAAAATGTCTAACTTAAATTTTTATCTTTCCTTCTATAAATATCGCACTACTTCCTAAAAATTCTACATATGCCACTCACCTCACCTTCATAGTATTTTCCTATATTACATATAAATATTTTTGAAATAATATATTTTTTCTTACTTACAACACTAGAAAGTAGAAATAAGTTAGAAAATTTCTTTCTAAAACAATCCAAAGAAAATATATTCCTTTGTACTAAACACACCCTTAGTATGTTATACAGTATATCTTTAGTTTAAGATTATACGATTCAAAACTCTTCTCATATTCTTAAGTTTTATGATTTATATTAAATGAGAAATGACCAGATATACCCATCAACTTTGTCATTTAAAGCTGATATAACATTCATTTTGAACTTTGAACAATTCAACTATTTTAAATAATGAAAAAAGTCCTAAAAATTAACTTAATATGAATTAGGAGTCTAAAATAAAACAAATAGAATATTAGACAATTCGATGAATTCATTGTTGGTGAATTTGATGTTAATCAAATTTTTTTTCTCCTATTGATTTTGTTTTGGTGATAAGCAGGAGATGCTCTTAATGCATTCAAAACTAACTTGGCAGACCCAAACAATGTGCTTCAAAGCTGGGACCCAACTTTAATCAACCCTTGCACATGGTTCCATGTCACCTGCAACTCCCAAAATAGTGTTGTGAGAGTGTATGTTCATCTTATTATATTTTTATATGAAAGCAAAATATATCGACAATCACGTAAATTTATTTGGCAAATTTTATTTAGATATTTGATTTATGACTTGTTTCGATTATTTACCTGAACACATGATAATGTGTTCTAATTTAGACAATTTTATTTAGACGTTTGATTTTTATAAGTCATAAGATCACAGATTTGTTATAATTGAGGCCGATGTGTATAATTAAAAAACATGACATATTTAAGGTAGTTATTAACTTGTTTACGTAATAAGTGTTTGAAAACAAGTGGAAATTTTTTTCTAAAATTTGAACTGAAAGTATTTAATAATTAATATGAACACTTTATCATGTGTTTAGAAGCTCAAATAAAATAAATCATAGTTTGAATAATGTCTAAATGAAATTTGCTGACAAGTTTAAAAGATTATCTTTATAATTTGCCTTTTACAAACCTCTTTAGATGAATCTAGATTGGGTTCAGTTTACTGATCAATTGAATTCATTGCTATCAATTTTAACCACAAGTCTTGAATTTGTCTCTAAAACAAAGTTTATTTATTAATAGAGAAAATGGTCTAAAACCCCCCAATCTATACCCGAAATCTCAACTATACACTCCAACTTCACGGGTGTCCTATCACCCCCCTGAACATTTTAAAAGTGAAATGTATACCCCCTTAAAAAGTCATACCAACATTTAAGTAAAGCAGTGATATACACTCGCCTGCCACATAATATTATATTATTTTTTTAATAAAAAAGTTATTATTCTTTATCTTTATTTTATATTTTCCTTTCTCTTTTTCTCTTTTGTTTTTAATCCTCTTTTGACTTTTATTTTCCTTTTCTTTAACAATAACTTTTTCTCCATTGATATGAAACCCAGAAGCACATTAACTTTCTTCTTCTTTCTATTCTTTTTATATTTTTTATTTTATTTTATTTTTCATAATTTTAGTGAAGTTTCATTCAACTTGATAATATTGTTGAGTCGAATTTGAGGCTGCCAACCGGAGAATTAAAAGACGGCATATTTGATAAGTTCATATGGTCAATTATTTTCGGAAAGTGGGTGGCATATTGGAGTTGGAGATGATAGCAAAATCCAAAGTGAATTTGTGATTTGAAGTATTGAAAATTGTTTTTGCTATTTTTATCTCGTTGCCATGGTCACTGTCTACGAAATGTGTTTTTTAGTGTTTTAGAACGAAACCAATCTATTTGTCTCACTTTTAAATATTTCTTGCTCAGATCTGGAAAAAGTAGTTGAAATTGGCGACATGGTAGTGGCAAAATTGGTGGTGTGAGAATGAAAAAATGAAGTTTATGATTAAAAGAAGGGGAGTCGATTTCTTCTGGAAAAAAAGAAGAGGAAAGAGATAGGATTAGTGATAGCTGAATAGTGAAATAAGTTCATGGCATTTTCCGGTGACTTAAATCCGGCGAAGTGTTGAAGAGAAAAAGAAAGAAGACAAAGAAAATAAAAAAGAAAAGATAAATAGAAGTAAAAGATAACATAATTTTAAAAAAATAAATCAAAAACTTAATATAAAAAGGAGAAATTACTTGTAAAGTTAAAGTTTTATTAAAAAAAAACCGTCTCTCACTCTCTTTGAGAAAGTGAATACACTTTCTTTGACACCTCAGCATATAGGGTGAGATTAATTCCATTTTAAAAAAGTTCAAGGGGGTAATAGAATCCCCGTAAAGTATAGGTGTGTAGTTGAAAATTCGGCTATAGGTTAGGGGAGATTTTGGCCATTTTCTCTTTATTAATACATTGACTTTAATGGTGATATACTAATGAAGGGACCTAGGTGATGCTAACCTCTCTGGATCCTTGGTACCTGAATTGGGAATGCTAAACAATCTTCAATACTTGTAAGATTATCAATTAATGAATTAGTCTTATTTCTTTTTTGATGAATATATATATATCCAATAATGCAATATTAAATATTTTCTTGTTTAATTAATTGTGGGCAGGCAAATTCAAAATAATTCAATTAGTGGAGCAATTCCAAGTGAATTAGGGAACCTCACAAAGCTAGTGAGCTTGGGGTTGGAAAATAACAAGCTCAGTGGCCTTATTCCATCATCTCTTGGCAATTTAAAATCACTACGATGGATGTAAGCCATTTTCTATTCAGTGTTTTGATATTTATTTTGAGGTTCGATTAAATCTGAATTAGCGACGAAAAGTTCAATAGGGGTTCAAATTCAAGATTTTTAATTTAAGACGAAGTAGTACTTATCACTACACCACATCCTTATTGATTGTTCATTCTTCGTATAAATAAATCAGCCTTATTAAGGCCCTTAGCTAAGAGAAGGACTGTGTGATAATAATAATAATTCATAGAATTAACACTCACCGACCACTTTTCGCCCTAACGTTGGAAAAATAGTCATTGTTATGGAGTGTTAAATCTCATAAGTGAAACTCTAGGATATTATTCTCGAATTTCATTTGTATGATACGAAATTTCACGACAATAATTATTTTTCAATTATAAGGGATACTATTTGTGAAAATTTTTTTTGCCAGTATAATTTGTTGTAATATTGAGTTTTTTTTGTTTTTCTTTTTCAGGAGATTGGATAGTAATAAATTATCAGGGGAAATTCCAATTTCTGTCTTGAAGCTCGTCTTGTGGGGCAATTTGCAGCTTATGTAAGTTGCACAACCAATATATTAATATGGGTGTATTTGGTACAGAGGAAATATTTTTTTAAAACTATTTTGATTATGTTTTTTAGTTAAGATTTTTGGAAAAAACAATTTTTTTAAAGTAAATAAATTCCTAAAAAATGAAGAAATCAATATTCTTAGTAGAACTAAGGAAAATAAGTTTTATCCACTAGTGGCATTCCACACAAATGTTCTCTTTCCCACTCTGCCCAGTTTCCACGGTTAGGATGAGTTAGAGTTCCAAATTGGTTGAAGAATAGATTGGTGATCTGTTTATGTAGACTTGGACAATTATTCCCTCTTGATCTAGTTTTTGGGGTTGAGTTATAAGCCTCATGTCACGACCCAAAAATAGACGTGATGGCACTTGTCTATTCCACCAAGACAAGTGTCATCACGTCCATTTTCGAGTTGTGACAAATGGTATCAGAGACCCATATTCATAGATCTCACGTGTGTATAAGTAAAGTCTCAAGGATCGGTATCATATCTTACATGGTATAAGAGTCAAGACCATCCTTATTTGGACCCCCAATCATACATTAATTGGAGAATAGAGTGGTCATGATCTATTTATATAGACTTGACAATCTACTCATCTTGAGTTATAACTTTTGGGGTTGACTAAGGTAAGTGTCATATCTTTACACACCACCCCCAATCACATTTCTCTAGTGTTTGCCTAAAGTGTTTTTAAGATAATATATTTTGCTTACATGTAAAACACAAAACAAAAAATAAAATAAAATTAAAATCGCTTATTTTTCAAAAATATTTTCAAGAAAACTTGTTCCCCGAAAAACATTTTCCGTTGTACCAAACACACCCTTAATTTTTCAATATTATTAGCCAAATTGCGGACAATAGGAACTCCATGGCCTATGTTTCATTTTTTGATATCATTCATATTTAATGAACAGGAATGTTTCAGACAATAAACTGGCAGGGACTGTTCATCATACCAACAAAACAGGTAAAAATAAAAATTATATTGTAAATTTTTTTAGATTTAGAAACTTATATTGTTTACGTTGCTTAAAAATAAAAGGGTGTTATTATTATCTTATGTAGGATTTGCAATTACAACAATTGTTCAAGACGTCAAGGCCTAGATCAGGTTACTTGTCAATGTTTGGAAATGTGGCATTGTCCTGCCAAGTTGCAATAATTCTATATATCAAAGTCAAGATTTAGAATATTGTGATTTTGAATAATTATTATTAAAATGTGATTGGAATTTATGTACGTAAGGAAAATAATTACATTATTACTTGTATTAAGTTGATGTTGTTGTTTTTGACTTTGATTACAATTTTGTTAAGTCAGGGTTTATCAGAAAAAACTTCTTTACCCCCACATTGACAGGGGTAAGATGTGCATATGTTCTATATTTTTCGGATCTTAGTTATGAGGACTCGAGTGAGTATGTTATTGTTCTTACTTGTATTGTATTGAATTTCCAAAAGGCTTCTATAGAATTTTGTACCTTGTACTTGACTTTATTGATTGGCTTAAGCCTCTCCTCCCTTGATTGGTTCAGCCTTCTCTATCAACTTGGTCTGGTAGAGGAGTACTCGGTCTTATTCCTGAACCTACATATCTATCATGACTACATTTCTCACAACATTCACATAGCGAAAGACTCTAAATTTGAAACTTTCTATGCCAAAAATATTCTTTTAAATAAAGACATTCACACTTGCATGTATTATTTTTTTTCCCCTAAAGAGCTGAATAAAATGATGTCATCTATATATGTTAGGTAAATAATGCCTAACTTAAGGTTTCTTTCATGTATTTACATTCTATAGATAGCCCTAGTCTATATCCACAACTGACATGGATGCATTTCCCTTGCTTATGCATAGGCCTTCATTTTTCGTTTTGCCCATCCTATAAGCAAGCTCATGATAATGATGTATCTAGCATGTACTAGGTAAATAACTAGTCTATTATCCCTTTTTCAACTCATTTTATATGAGGTGAAATGCTAACTTTAAGGTTTCTTTCATGTATTTACATTAGCCTATAGATAGCCCGTCTATATCCACAACTGATATGACTCCATACCGATGCATTTCCCTTCTGAGGTACTCTTTTTCTTACTGTAGCATAGGCCTTCATTGGGCTTTCGTCCCTTTGCCTATATAAATGAGCATCTTACAAATATAGCCCATCATGCAAGCTAGCAAGGTCAGCACAGAAGCAGCCTGAGACCAGGGATAAGCTGTTGTGTGACAAACATGCAATGCAAAAGCCAAAAGGACAATTTCTTTGTGGCCTCTAAGCTTAGGGAATCAGCATATCTCATGACAAATACTACAGTAACTATAACAACACTGTAAATATTTCATTGAAGCATAATTTTTAACTCAGCAGCCTCCTTCTGAAGTGAGCATTAAATCAATCTATTTGTTTTCAATATGCTTGAACAGCTCACTTGTGCTACATTAAGCTAAAGTAAGTTTGAACTTTGAAATGTTCCAATTCTCCCACTAAAGTTAATAGCATACATGTCAGTTAAACTGTAATTATCCACATCTGTTACAACTTACCAAGAAGTAAACGAAAACGTATTATTTCTAGAATTTCATATTTTCCCTTCTTGATAATCCTTTTCTCCATCTTGATAGGTTACTTGTACGATATTTACAGAGAAGATTTTAAAACAGCTGTCTAAGCCACTTACAGAGAAGACGCCTGCATCTCGTGAGAAAAGCAAAACAGATATACTTAACGGTAAGAACAAAAATGCCACCATATATCAGAAGCAACAGAAGACTTAACCTGTACATTTAGGATACCCTAGCAAAATGCTGCCTTTCACCCTTAACTGGATTGCACTGATAGAATGATTCGGCTCCTTTGAAAATCCAGAAAAATCACTCGTGGCTCTCTTAGTTACACCTTTAATTGGACTAGCTAGTTTGGAGGCTATGAAGCAGGGGAAGTATGGTGGTCCTTCACCAAGGCTATTGGTGTTAAAGGAGGTGAAGTCATATCTTCCAGTGGCTTAGAAAGATCAAGTGATGTTTCTATCTGACCCCGAGATGGTATAGAGTAACTACGAGGAAGAGCTGGAGGTGTTGGTAGGGTAGAAGCAGCTGAAGACACTGCCGCTTTATTTGTGGGAGAAAAATCCTGAACTTTTGAGACCAAAGGTCCTGAACGAGTAACCGGACGTAAGGGTCTGGTAGAGGTTACTTTAGCTGGTGGTCTAGGTAGTTCGTGTAGCTCACTTATTTTAGGTGATGACATGAGAGAAGTACGTGAAGATAATTTAGGGGTCGATGAAGGATCAGGCGTTGAAGTATGCAAGAACGGCAGAGAAAAATGCAGAGGGTATCCAGTTGAGGCAATTGGACTACCGGAAGAAACAATGGGCTTCTTTGGCCATGGCTTTGCCGTCAAGGGACCAGAAAAGGCTTGTCTCTTGACCTTTTTGGCATTGGACAAATCACGTTGTGCAGATGAGAGGCCTTCTGACAGTGGAGGGGGCAACCAACCAGTACTTGCATTATTTTTGCTCTCTGTGGGAACTGATTGTGTATTCACCGTGATAGGTCCAGAGAACTTATCACCTGCCACAAGCTTTTCATATTTGAACTGATCCAAAGGGGAGGAATGCCACTTCTGAACTACACTAGTAGTCTGGCTAGTTCGCTTTGTTTGAGGGTCTATGTTATGCGATTTTACTGATTCTGGAATCTTCGCCTCCACGGGTGTGGGTAGAACATATGGTTGAAACTTGTTTGAGAGTGACAAAGTCATTCGTGTGGCACCCTCAGCAGGATCTGGTTTCCTCCCAGACAAAAGTGGTGCTGATTTAGTGCTGTTGACATCCCTGAAGAAGGAAAAACTGTTCCCACCATGACTCCTACTGAGATTTTCCTATACAACCCAACAGAAGAAAATATTATATCAATCTCCAGATGGTGACAGGTTGGGTTCAGCAATCTCATATGGAAGGAGAAACCATAACAAATCAAACTAAGAAAAAATGCATTCATATTTTATTTCTGTCAAAAAAATTAAAGCCTCAATTCATTTTTATGATAAAGATGAAAGAGACTATATTCACAAACACAATGTAGGGCTCCAAAGAAAGGTTTTCAACTGCTAAAGGAGGTCAGTGAAGATAATGTATAATACCTTTGATGCACCCCTTGAAGCAACTTCAGGAACTGCAACATCCACCTTATCCAACTGCACAAACATCATGTTGTCAACAACAACTTGATCAGTGAAAATGTTGCTCGGTGAATGTATTTTTATAGAACTAACGAACGGCAAATTACTAAATGAGGATAGTATTCATGAATTTCCATATAAATCCCAGAAAGAAAAACAAAAAAAAGGAGAAAAGCTTACCTCCATTGAATGGGTTGATGTATTAACCTGGTCATTCTGTCCATAGTCAAAACTCAGTTCACCATCATCAAGCGATTCAGATCCATCATCAGAGTCATCCTCGGAACTGTTTTCATCCTCATTGCCAGCATTTACTCCATCATCTTCTTCAAGGCCACGGAAGTGGTAATCAATATGATGCAGATCCGTCACCAATTTGACATGTGGCTCAATCTCCTCAAGGGACTTGACGGCTTTCTTGAAAAAAGATAACTGTTTTGAAAAACAAGCCAAAGCTCATGATCAACCACCCTAAATATGATGCAAGCATACACTTTGGTTCACTATGAAACATAGGGGATTTCATTAACATCAACGGAAAAAAAACCTGAGCAGCATGGTGTCGAGATGCCTGTGTTAAAAGGCTGCGGGATTGTCCTTGCCTGAGGGACTTCATACGGAATACAAAAACATTAGCCCCCTCATCATAGTCTTCATAAGCTACTTGCAGCTGATGAGAAGAAATATGTTCTCCTTTAGTTCCTTTTATCCTGCCTTTATCTCTGTGTTTTTGCATCATCTTCTCATACACTTCTCTGGCAAAGAAGAGAGAGTGAGAGGACACTCACATAGAGAAAAGCTACACAAATGATTAGAAGTAATTTAGTTTTACCTCTTGTCGTCACATTGCATCTTCATTTCCTTCACAAAGAAGAAATAAAACGTCAAATGCTTAAGCATTAAAAAAATGCAAGCAAAGAAACAATATCTATTGTCAACACATAAACTATGTTTCTAAGTGGAAGCCTAATCCTAGTAGTTACTATCTACCATAAAATGGAACGACAAAATGACAAACTATTTAGCCTTGTCGATTTTAGTAAATATCAGATTAGTTGGTCTTCATATTACAGTAAGCATGTAAGCAAAGTAGATGACTTAATAAGTGGCAAAAGTTTTACACAAAATTTGATTGTGTTAATATAGTAAAATAAAATTTCCATGAAAGAGGTACCTGAAGTAAGAGAAGCAAAATACAAGTTATATTTATTATACTATTACATCTCCTAAAGTGCAATCATCTTTCCTCCTACTTATTCTACCCCAAGAAAACCATCAGCGGGTGTAGTCCATAGCTAGAGTTGCTTTATCCAAATGACTAACCTCAACTACGTGCAGTTCATTGATAAGGGATTCTGAGGGGACTGAGATAGTCTGAATAATATGAGAGCGCTGAAAAGAGAACATAAACACTCATCAAAACAGGGTATTTTCAACAACTTGGAAATAGTTCACATTGAACTTTTAGCACTCACATAGTTATCTACAAGTCTCTGAAGCTGAAACTGCAGTTTACCTAGCATTAGTAACACCTTACCTGTTCATATAGAAACCAGTTCAACTTTAACAATCAAGATTGAAAAATAAAAAAAGATGAGGAAAATTGTAGCTGATCTCTTAGCAAAGTCGTATAAAATAAAAATATAATGAGTTTTAACAATCCGCAGATGTGCACATTATGATTGAAGAACAAAGGAAACCACGATTAGAATAATCCATTTCTTTTGATTGGGGAACTTATAAGATCTATCATGCAATGAGAACCTTCAACAGAACGGACATCATAGATCTTTTCTTCTGGGATCCTTTTGCTTTTGTTAGATAAGTATTTATTAATGCTGTAGATCTAATAAATAAATAAAAGCTCCAGTCTAATAGATTATGCTTTAAATGAGGCAATTCACACAACTCAACATGATTTCGAAGCAGGCAATAACTCTAGGTTCAGATTACACTAACACCCATAATACAGAGAAATTTCAAAATGCTTGGCTCAAGAAAAAGCATTAGAAACGCATGTGATTGTATCCCTAAAACAACTAGATAAAAGCGTCTCCTCTCTACAACTTAAATATTTAGTTGATCGGACTTATTGAAAAAAAAATAGTCAACTTGGTCAATTAATTAATCAACTAAACATAGTAATGCTTCATACTGACCGCTTTCTTCGTCATCATTCAATGCCGTTTTCTCAAGAAGACAATCGCCCATTTCTCGCAACGATTCGGAAAATTCTGAAAATAGACTATCTCAATTAAATATAACTTACACAAAAGTTCTCCGAAAGTACGAATCCAACTAGAAAGAAACAAAGATGAAAGCTGAGGAATAATCCCTGCTAATAAATACATCTGCATGCACACTAAGGTACAATAAATATGGATATCATGTTTAACCAGTACGTCATTGTTTATTGGTTAACCTGTATAACACATTATAATGTTAATGCGATAATTGGTTGAAGTACACAGAAACAGAGCTTCTTAAACTAAGTTGTTTTCTTTTGACACTTCAAAGAATAAAATATAAGTTCAAGCTTCCAAGTATTTAGCAAACTATTCCATTTTTGGAAAGTTCAAACAATCAAAACTAGAAATTAGATTGGTTTGATGGATAAAACAGCATTTAGTTACGCTTCCATCTGCTTAAGTCATTTCATAAATTTTCAGGACATGCATGTCCTTGCAGTACCTCATTAACCATTCAAGATTTCAATTTAGTAGGTAATGCTTTTGCTTCCCTATTTGATTCATTAAAAGCCTATGTTAACTATTAACTACATTTCTTTTGTTTTGATAAGTAACCTTGTTAACCAATAACTCTTTTCTATTTGGCCGAATGAGTTGCAATAGCACTTCAAGGAGCCCCCTGAGAAGAAACATAAAGTCACCAATGTGTTCCACTGGAGCTTAATGCTTGAACCTATTACAGATGCAAAATGAAACAGTCTCTGCTAGAGTATTTTATGGTTACAACCATTATTATCTGGGGCATTTAACTAAGTGAAAAGTAGTTAGATATATCATATAAGTATGCTTCTAGCCCATGAATTATTCTCAAATATTTATGCGAGTTTCAAACGATGTGTCAAGTGGCTCTTATGGATTTCTGTATTAGTAAAGTATTTACAAGTTGAAGCTACTCTTAAGAAGATGAAAGACAGATATTATCATATTGTAAAGTTGCTTCAAAAGAAAACACACAGTTCAGAAGCTGGAGTGAAGTAAATGGCAGTAAATTACCATATGCACCATTTGCAGTTGCAGCTGCTGCAGAAAGTAACCTATCGTAGCAATCTTTCATTTCTTGCATATCCTGGGAGAGGTGAAAGCAACTGTCAAAGACCAAGCTGTAATAAACTTTAACCAGAAAATCGACAAAATACTCCTCATAACTCTCATCTATACATCTATTGATAAATTAAGTATAAGGAACTCTCATCTATATATAAATTAAGTGAAGATTAGAACAGCGGATTAGGAAATCGTATATTCATAATTGATTCCTGAATCAAATCATCTACAAACAGTGCTTGCATTTTGAAGGAGACACCAAGTGGTAGAGAATGAAATTTTTATTATCATCCCCGGCATTGTCTACAACAAACAGCATTTCCTTATAGTATCCGCTAAAACAGTTCACAATGTTGCAGCATAATGATGAACATTGATTCACTATTTCTTGGGGGCTAATTACAAGTGTAGGCCCTATACATACCCAAGTTCACACCCCTTAGATTACCACGATGAAAACCTTGTTTTAAGCTAGATTAGTAACAGGGAAAATGCTTTTCGCTATACCAGTGCTCAAGATTAATTTTTTTAATGCGATCAAAAGGGAACATCCTTTTCAATTAGCAGAGTCTTATACCACCTAGAAGAGAATATTAAGCCTCCAAGAAAGACCCTTTTTCCACAGAAAATATTACGGAGAAGCAAAGTCATGACATACATCTTTTCAATAATGGTAATGTCTAGGCCAACCTGAACCCACTTCGACTAATCCACGGTTACCTTCTACCAATACAAGTACCTAATAACTCTCTCCACTAAGGCCTAGGCAAACGGGACAAATGCACTTTGTGTTGGAACAAACGTATCCATATAACATAAATCTGAACCCCAATCATGAAGTACTGAAGTTCGTATTTCAAATAATGTCTCAATTAGAACAAAATACCTCAAGCATATCATCAATTAATCAACGTTCTTACGACATCCAACAACCAATCAATCAATTAACTGTAACTCACTCCCAAACTAGTTAGACAGACCTCAGGATCAGCAGATTCAGCAAAACCCAGTAACTTTGGCTCAAACCCTTCATTTGTGTTAAAATAATCTTTTCAGAACCCACTTAGCTCAAACAATTACTATATGAATTACAACCCATAGACTAAAAATCCCCCCCCCCCCAACACCAACCCCACCCCTTCTAAAATCCTCCATATTCATTCATTTCTCTCCAAACCCACATCATTATCCAAGAAAACCAATTGGGGTTGTCCAAATAAATCCCTTTTTCTCATTTTCATAAAAAAAAAATTGTATCTTGGATTATATTACCCAACACCCACAACCAAATCAAGAAAAAAAAAATTTTAAAAACCTGAGCAGCCATAGCAAGCTCATCAGATGGTTGGCGAAGCCTCCTTTCTTTTCTTTCATGTCTAAGAGTAGCCAATCCTCGCAATTTCTTCAAGGATGTCTTCATATTTTAATGCTAATACAAAAAAAAAAATCTAAAATGTTTGTTTGTATGATAAATTTATTGTGAAAAATGGTAAAAAACCTAATATGAGAAAGAGGAGATTTTAGAGAGGAAGAAGAAGAGAAGCGTGTCACAAAATTGGTCAAAATCAACGTGAAGAACTTTTTTGTTGTATGTATTTATTATTATGGTTTTGTGGTTTATGTCAATTGTCAAAACTGATTTGAATTTTTTTTATTATTTTTCTTTTTATAATATGATATATACAATATTCTTATCTCCCTTTTAGTTATTTCATATATATTGTCTTTTTCTTTTTTTGGCAACTCGTTAATTTTAGTTTTTTACTTGATTTATATAATAAATAAAAAAATGATTAAAGGATACTTTGATAGATTTTGTCAATGACCACCGAAGAATATGATGTAGCGAATCTTTAGTATGAGACGCTACCTTTCAAGTGGAATACTATTAGACGCAAATTCTATTGAATAAGAAATCACAAACAAAATTGTGTCAAGGAGGACTACATAAGATTTTATTTTTTATACTTCTTATGTCTCAATTTATGTGACACATTTCGTCTAAAAATACCCCTAACCTATTGGAAAAGGTTCAAAAATACTCTCCTTCCACCTTTTGGCCTAAAAATACCATCCACCTTTGTTTTTGGTTCAAAGATACCCCTCCTTCCACCTTTTGGCCTAAAAGTACCCTCAACCCAAATTTAATTTTTTTGCCAATTAGTTCATTCTTTTAGTATTTGTTTTAAAAGAAATTTTTTTATTTATTTAAATTCTTAATATTAGCCCATTCCGAAATACTTAAAATATTTAAGTCTAACGTAAAATAAAAGAAAGAAAAAAATTCTTATTATTAAAATAACACAATAAAATTTAAATTCTTATTTTTAAAATAACACAATAAAATTCTTAATCTTCATTTTTATATAATAATTTTTTTACTGTACGTTTTATACACTATTATTTTATATTTTAATTGATGTAATGATTTTTAATTTATTCGGATTGCTATTTTTTAATTATAGTTAAATCATCATATTAAAATTTAATTATATTAATATTTACTTTAAAATCTGTATTTCCTTTCTCAAAATTGACATTTTGAACTTTCCCATTTTTTGAAATAGATAATAACCTAAGGAAAAAAGAAGTTAAAAGCAGCTAATTTGAACAAATATTTTCAATTTTACTTCTTATTGAAAGCCGTTTCGTACAGCCTAAAAAGGTGAAATGATAATTGAAAAATCAATTAGCAAATGATATTTATTAAGAAGTAAATCAAAGAAAACGTTGAACATTGATATAATTAAATTTTAATATGATGATTTGAATATAATTAAAAAAACTAATCCAAATAAATTAAATTCCACAAATTAAAACATAAAATAATAGTGTGTAAACATAAAATAAAATAAAGAATATATTGTGTAAAAATGAAGAAGGAGAGTTTTATTGTGTTATTTTAAGATTATTTTTAAAAAAAAAGAATTGTATTATGCTATTATAATAATTAGAATAATAGTTTTTGAGAATTTTACTCTTCATTTTTACACAATAAAATCTTTATTTTATTTTAAGTTAGACTTAAATATTTTAGGTATTTTGGATTGAGCTAATATTAAGAATTTAAATAAATAAAAAATTTCTTTTAAAACAAATAATAAAAGAATTAACTAATTGGCAAAATAATTAAATGTGGGTTGAGGATACTTTTAGGCCAAAAGGTGGAAGGAGGGGTATCTTTGAACCAAAAGGTAGAAGAGGGGTATTTTTAAGCCTTTTCCAATAGGTTATAGGGGTATTTTTGGCCCTTTTACCTTCTTTTTTTGGCAACTCGTTAATTTTAGTTTTTTACTTGATTTATATAATAATAAAAAAAAAAGATTAAAGGATACTTTGATAGATTTTGTCAATGACCACCGAAGAATATGATGTAGCGAATCTTTAGTATGAGACGCTACCTTTCAAATGGAATACTATTAGACGCAAATTCTATTGAATAAGAAATCACAAACAAAATTGTGTCAAGGAGGACTACATAAGATTTTATTTTTTATACTCCTTATGTCTCAATTTATGTGACACATTTCGTTTTTCGAGAGTCAAACAATTTAAGTTTGATCGAAAATTTGCTCATGAAATCTTTAATTTTTTTTAAAAATGAAATTTATATATTTGTAAACTACGTAAAAAGTATTATAAGTCACAATAATTGACAATTCAAAATATTTAAAAGATACATAAAAAATTTACGATCAAAGATAGACTTGTTTAAATTTCAAAATTCAAAATAGTCACAATTGGAATAGAGGGAGTAATATTTTATAATTATATTATATTATAATAATAATAGAAATGTGTTATTTTTGCGTCAAATTAAGAAAACTCATTAATGATTATTTTATGTACAGTCAAAATGTTGAGTTGATTTATTTTATGGTCAATGGTCCATTAATGAGTTTGGTCTCCAAGTAGTTTCTTGTTTCTTAAGGTCATTATTTCACTCCTTTTTCTATATTTAAAATTAAAAAAATTATTATAAAGTTTTGACCAGTCCAACTTTTTCTAGGAAATTTAAAAAATATAGTGTGAAGGCGAAGAAATTCAAGGAATTTTTTTTCTAAGATAAAGTAATTAGAGGGATTGACTATTCGGGAAGCAATGACTAATAAATGTGTTTATGCACTATACTATTATATGAGTATGGAAAGGGATGGGTATAAATTATCAAAAATCAAATTATTGGATTAGATCGGAATTTATCATGATGATGTATGATTATTATATTAGATCGAATTTTTAAAGAATTTTGTATTTAGTATGTATTTTTAATTAATGAATATTGAATTATTGATTTTGAACTTTTTAAATATCGAATATTAAATGTCTGATTGTAATAAATTGATTACAATTTATATGAGCGAATGATTTGTATGTCTTGATTAACCTACTCTGATAAATTCATAATGTTAGGGATTAAAAGTGGAAATTAAACCTCTATAGTATCAAAGTATATTTATCGGACCGAACTTTGAAAGTTCGATATTTGATGATATTTGATTTTACTTTCAATTACTGATTATCGGAATCAAACTTTCTAATATCGAATCAAATATTGAATGCCCCCTATATGAAAAATTAATAGACTATTTGATTAACTTTTTAAAACCTTTTTATTTTAAAATTTTTTTTATGTTGCAAGTGTTATTCGAGAAAATACTTTTAGAGAGTAGTAATTTTATTTGGTTAATCAATTTGAAAAATACATTTTTTGATATTATTATTTATCTCTAAAATGGTATAGTTAAATTTATAAGTGTTGCTCAAGGACATGCGAATTAAAATGATCAAAATATGTGATTTTCATATTGCAATGTGCTTAATTTAATTAATATGAATAAGATAAAACAATGAATATGAAATTGAATTAAAACAATATAGTAAAAGAATAAAATGAGTCTAAGGTTCGGTGTTCATGACTGACTAACAGCGTCATCGGCAAAGGTTTATCTTATTAATATAATTTTGAACAACAAAAGATGAAACACAAGAACTTCAAAGTAAAAGAGAGCAGTGTAATCAATGGTTAGTGAGTAAACAATAATTCGATGATCCCAACAAGTAAAATAGAAGATTATTCATAAATAAAGTATAGGAAAGTCTACATCAATATGTTTCAATTGCGTAACGACTGATGGAGATCTCAAGCACTTTCACAATGACTAGATTTTTTATCTTATCTTGATTGGACACAGCGTGAATGCCTGATTTCATACTTTTAAAGTTAGCTTGGTGGGCTTTGTTCATATGACACTGGCTTTGACTGTACGTCTTGATTTCAGAACTTTTATGGATATGATTACTCGGTCATGTTCTAGATAACATTTAGTGTTATCTCTGCTAATTAGTCATTTTTGACATATTCTTCTTGCCACATGTCACTTCTTGATTCGCCTACATGTTTAGTCCGAATTTGATCTTAGACTATTATAGTAGAAATTTGTACTTGATCAAAGCTCTACACTCTACATGTGGACATCACTATTTATCATGTCAAGATGGAATTCCGATTTAGTTTTTAAGGTGATTAAAAAGATTCGATAAAAACCGAGCATACATTCGAGAGAGAAGAATTAGTTTTAAAAAATATATATATACTTTTTAGCTTAATTAGTTTTTTAAAAAATATATATACTTTTTAGCTTCTAAAAACAACTTTTGAAATTACTCAAAATCACTTATTTGTTTTCTAAAAACTTAACCAAACATTTTAATTCTTTAAAAATAAGTACAACATTTTTTCTTGAAAAAAGTACTTTCAATATTTCAAAGTTTACCGAATTGACTATACCAAGGAATCGATATTTGTCATATTGACAATTTTAAAGTATTAGACATATAATTTTGTATAATATATAGATAATCATGTATAATTAATGTATATGATTACAAAAACAGTAAACAACTTATCACCTTTCACCTCAACCCCATTGCATCTTGCATTTTCCTAATTAAACAAAGTATGTTATGCTTTTTCCTCCTTAAAAAATCTTGAAAGAATTATATTTGAAATCAAACAAAATAAGATACAATTCAAAACATCTGAAAATTATTGTTATGTTTCTAAAAAAAAGGAAGAAAATGATAGTCTACACTATATAATTCAAGGTTTAACAACCATGATTTGACATTTTACCAAACACATAGTATCTTAGTAAAATTCCAACTACTTACTTTGATTATTTTTCTAGTATAGCAAAACAAACTAAGTTAGGAAGGTTGTTAACTTTATTTTTTTAAGTCATAAATAATATACTCATTCCGTTTATTTATGTAATAGTGTTTGATTGAATACATAATTCAAGCAAGAAACAAGACTTTTGGCAGGTACCAAAAGTAATTTTAGAATGTGCAACTTTACAAATGTTACAACATTTGGTAAAAATTTAACTTAAGAAATTTTTAGATATAAAAAGATGTCTGATTTTTTAAACTATTCAAAAAAAATAAAATGACATGAGATGAAATAGATGGAGCAGTATTCTTCTAATAAATAGGTATTTACTGAAAAAGACAGTTGTATATGTATATGTAATTAGAATCACACATCTCTCCTAAAAGACTTTTGTTATCAAATGCGTGTGCTACAAAAGTCTCTTAGAAGAGATGTGTGATTCTAATTAAACTAGATAAATTTCTTTAGTTTAGGGGTAAATTATTTTCCTTCACATGAGTTTTTAACATTACTAATCTTATCAGTATTTAAACTTCGGATATATATATCTGACGCGTCCAGATAAATATATCTCAGATATATGCGGTTAAAATGATTAGGTGTAATTTATTTAAGATACATTGCATCAAAGTGAATTCGCATGTATTTGACTCTCTTGCTCGCTTCTCTCCTAACTCGCTCGCATCTCTCCTAACGTATTTGTACTTCAGAATGTATCTGGAATATGTCTGGTATCCCAAATACATGAAACTAGTGTGATTAGCAATGTATATGAGATACATAAACTATCTCACTCAGCTCTCTCCTTCTCTCGCTCGCTTATCTCCATATTTCAGTGTATCTAGTAGCAAATATACATGTATCTAGGTGTATATGACTTGAAATCTGATATGAAATTATTAATTGGTGAGACAATATGTAATTATTTCAAACTATTGGGAGAATAGTAGATATGATAGGAATGCTTGTGTAATTAGGTACTTTTTTCTTTAATTATCTTGTTTCCCGAGTCATTTGTTTATCATATATTCTCCCCATCCTTTCTTACTTATGTACTATATTAAAAATAGATGTTCATATTATTTGTCCAATTTAAAAATCAAGAGATATTTGTCAATTAGTTCAAAATTTATCCTTATTATTAATGTCACGACCCAACTCACAAAGTCGTGCAGACACCTACTCTAACACTTAGATCGGAGAATCCTTTCACCCAAATTAAATTAGGACATACAAAAAATAAACAAATCATAAGCAAACACCCTAAATGGTTATGAAATTACCATAAATTGTCTGAACTACGATTCAGATCTAGTCTTACCGAAATAGGATTTCCTTTTCGTGCCATATGCGCTTAGACATAGATTTTTGATAGGAAAGAAAAAGCCCAATTACAAAAAAAAAATTCATATACACGAGCGTCCTCCTACATTGTCCCCTAGTACAACATACTTAAGAAAGCGGTTTTAAACCTTTAAGTTATTTTACAAGGAAACATACTAACACCTCCAAGGAAGTAGTCTAAACAGGTACAAGAGCTTCTAAGAGTATAGTTTATAAAAGAAATAAGACACATCTCCCACCATAAGGAAAGGGAGTATAAGCTGCCGGAGATTATCAATGTCTTCACCTATAAAACATCACTGAATTCTGTAACCAGACTATGCCAAGTGACATAGCAAGAGTAGTATTAGTACAAATACTATGTATTGGTAGGCATCATCGATCGACCCGAACCTATCATATAATATAAAGTAGACATTCAGAAGCAAACATGCAATATGAAAGTTACACTATCCCTAGTCTCCATCCACCTGCTTTTACTATCCCATGTTTAATGCCCATACACTTGTACACTTTGATCCCAGTCTTCTACCTCATTCCAGTGTCAACTCTACCATTAACACATTCGACCCTTTTTCAACTCTAAGGCTTCCCAAGCCTACCTATGATGTCACCCTAAGGAAATTTACACTCAATCTATTAGTGTACTAGTATGATATTCTAGTCAACCATAGTTAGTATAGCGGTGTGGTATCCAAGCCAACCATATATGGATATCCCCGTATCAGGCATGGTATCCTAACCAATCCTTAGTATATATCAGACGTGATTTTCGAACCAACCATAGGAATATCATGTACCATGTGTGGTACCTGAGCCAACCAGCAATCACAAACAACAATCACAATCACAATGATCAACTACACGTGAAACCACAAGTAAATAAAACATGTTCATTGTATGAGATTATCACATAAAGTCATTTCACATTCACCCTTTTATTTCCTGAACCTGCATTTCACAAGCATTTCATATAGAACAATCAACATGAATACACACATACATATAAACCAATATATATATATATATATATAATAGCCTAACATTGGACTCCTTTTATATATGAGCACACATTCGTTCCCGAAAATTACCTTTCTAATCCCATGAACTAATACTCTTCTCGCTTATTATATTCCCTTGATTACCACAAGTCCAAGAAATGGTTATAACTCAGTAACTTCATAACATATAACCCTATGATTACCACCAAAACTACCTCAACAACAAATCTGAATGTTAACAACCTCCTAGTCATCATAATCCCCTCCTTAACAACAATAAAGAACAAACTTTAACCATCCAGGTTCCATGTCCGAAGGCCTAAGCATGAATACTCCCGTCAATCTACAATATAACATCTAATTGGAAACCAGTCTAAACTACTCAGTTGAGAAAACCTAATTTACTTGGGCGTCAAGCTACTACTGCAAAAGTCTAATCATGAATCTTGACTCCTATTATAAAACTTTAGCTTGTTCTTAGTCTAAAATAATAGTATAATACAAAAACAATCACAAATGCCCTAAATATTTTTAGATTATAAGCAAATCCCAAATCCTAAGCCAACCTCATGATTTTTCCACCCAAACAAGGATTTTCCCACCATTAATTCACCTAAAACTACCAATTCCATGTTTGTATTAGTGAATTGCGGTAAATAAATCGATAAAAAACATTCTTAAGATTATCCCAAGGTCTTTACACCCTAAAATCCTCATAAATTCGGATTTTTTCTACCTTAAAAATAAATTTAAACCACCCCCTAGGATCACAATTATATTTCTAAGGCTTAGAAATCAAACTACAAAAGTAGGGGATCAGATTGCTCACCTTTAAAAAGATTCTTGATGAAAAAATGATGAAATTTTCTCTAGGTTAAATTTCTATCCCTAACATGATCAATCTAATGTAATTCTAAAGATTAAAGAATCAAACGAGTGTTACATTGATGGAAGAACTTACATTTAAGGAGAAAATCAATGGAAAATCAAAGAAATTGCCCCTCCCTTGCTCTAGCCTGACCTTTTTTTTTTTGAAACAGTACAAACAACTAATAAACAGTGATTCATATTCAACCTTGAAACAGTAGAAACAACTAAATAACTAAATAGTGACTAAACAGAGTTATTGAAAAGCAGTAAAAACTTTCATCCCGTGATTCACTAGACTTTCATCTTCTTTAACCTTCAACCTTCAACCTTCTTCTTCAACGGTAATTCAGTGATACTCAATTATGTATGTTAAGATGACTATGGAGACAAGCTAACCTTCATCCATTGAAGCAGTGAAGAGATCAGAGAAGAGAAATGTATTTGGGGAAAATTACTTGACTGATTTTTATTATGAGATCACATGTATTTATACAGAGAGAATACAAAATATCTAATTAGCTAGTGAACCTATACAAGCAATCAAGGCAACCAAATCGAATGCAAAACTAACTAACTATTCTATCTAATTGATCAAGCTAGCTAAACTAACTAATTAATGGAAGCAGTTAACTAACTAACACTATAATTAGAATTAATTGATCTCAACACCCCCCCCCCCCTCAAGTTGGAGGTGTGGAAAAACTGACAACTTGTTCAATGCTGTAGAATGCCGTATGCCAGTCAGAGTTTTGGTTAGTATGTCTGCCAATTGATTGTCTGAACTTATGTGATGAAGAGAGATGAGTCATGCCTGAAGCAAATTTCTCACAAACTGACAATCAACTTCAATGTATTTGGTCCGTTCATGAAATACTGGATTCTTAGCAATGTGAAGAGCTGATTGACTATCACAATAGACAGCCATGAGAGTTGGTAACTTTCCTTGGCACTGTAAGTTCCACCAGCAATCTGCTACGCTAAACCAATTCACCTGCAACTTTCCTTAGAGCTCTATACTCTGCCTCTGCTGAAGATAATGAGATGGTCTCTTGTTTCTTAGACTTCCAGCTGAGTGGACTATTCCCCAGCAGCACAATATAGCCACTTACTAATTTTCTGGAATCAGGGCATGCATCCCAATCAGAATCACAGTAGGCCTTGACATTATATGATTGATCATGACATGAAGATCCCTAGAGTAGGATCTGTCTTAAGATACCTCAGTAGATGAAATGTTGCTTGCAAGTGTGACTCTCTTGGGTCCTACATAAATTGACTAAGATGTTGTACACTATATGAAATGTCCATTCTAGTGTTAGTCAGAAAATTTAACTTTCCAATGAGCTTCCTGTAAAATAGAGGGTCTGACAAAGGAATTCCTCCTTTGGCATGGAGTTTTATTCCAGGATCTAGTAGGGATGTACAGTTATTCATGTTAGCAACATTGTACATTCTTAACACGTCAAGAACAAACTTCCTTTGTGAAATAATAAGTCCATCCTCTTTATAAAGCAACTCCATTCCAAGAAAGTAGTGCAACCTTCCTGTGTCCTTAATCTTGAACCTATCATGTAGGAAAGTTTTAAGCTCCTCAATCTTAACAACACTTGTGCTAGTTTGTACAATATCATCCACATATAAAGCAACAAAAATAGTGGACCTTTCAGACTTCTTATGAATAATGAATAATCATTCAATGAGTGAGTATAACCTTTAGAATACAAAGCTTCAGCTAATTTGGCATACCATTGCTTACTGGCCTGTTTTAGTCCAAGTAGGGACTTGTTCAATTTGCATACTAGCCCTGGTTGATGTACTGCCAAACATGGTGGTACCTCCATATATACCTCTTCATGCAACTCACCATGGAGAAAGGCATTATTCACATCAAGTTGAAAGATGTTCCAGCCTTTCTTTACTGCTATCCAACAAAGTCCTCACAGTTTTCATTTTAATCACTGGTGAGAAGGTCTCTGTATAGTCAATTCCAGCTTGTTGAGTGTAACCCTTCACTACAAGTCTAGCCTTGAACCTTTCAACAGTCCCATCAGCTTTATGCTTTGCCTTATATACTCATCTGCATCCTATGGCTTTCTTTCCATCAGGCAACTTTACAAGATCCCAAGTATGATTGGCATGTAATGCCTCAAATTCCTGTGTCATGGCTAATTGCCAAACAGGATTCATAGCAGCCTCTTCATATGAAAATGGCTCATCATCACTGCTAAGGTTTCTCACAAGTGACTGACTCTCATACTCTAAGAATTCAGGTGGTATATGTTGGTGTTTGGAAAAGGCTTAAGGGAAATGTTGGCATTGGGTAGTTGGCTAAGTGTCTTAGTTACAGTCTTAGGTAGTATGTAGTCATGTAAATATGCAGGCAACTTGTGTGATCTAGAGGGCCTACTTGAAATTATGGGTTCAACTCTTGGAACAATAGTATGTGTAGTATGTGAGTCAAATAGATGATCAAGTGAAGTATCAACATAAGTGTTATCAACATGAGTGTTACTTGCATAAGTTACATTATATTCAATATCATGCATGATTTGTGACCCAACTTCAGTATTAACAGTGTCTAAAAATGGTACAGACTGAAGGACAGAGGTGAAAGAAGAGACATCAGAAACCACAACAAAAGGAAAGACATTTTCTTTAAAAACTACATCCCTGGAAACATGTACTTTCTTTGTAACTAGATTAAGGACTTTGTAACCTTTTGATCCAAAGGGGTAACCTATGAAAATATGGGGTGTAGTCCTGGCTTGGAACTTATCTCTTTGTGATTTTGGAAAAGTGGGGTAGCAAAGGCAACCAAAGGTTCTCATATGAGAATAGGAAGGCTTGGATTGGTACAATAGCTCATAAGGACATTTGCCCTTGATGTGGGAAGTGGGTAGTCTATTGATGATATATGTGGCACACAATATACATTCTCCCTAATATTTCAGTGGCAATTTGGACTGGAAGAGAAGTGGCCTGGCAGTTTCTAATAGGTATTTGTGTTTCCTCTCCACTACACTATTTTGTTGTGGTGTGTAAGGGCAAGTTTTCTCATGGAGAATTCCTTAGAAAGGATGGCATTTCTTTATCAACTAACTCAAGTCCATTATCAGTTCTGAGGGTTTGGACATTGGTATGGAATTGGTTCTCAATCATGGATATAAAGGCGTTAATGACAGATAAGATATTACTCTTACAAGTCAATAATTGGGTCTATGTACACCTACTATAGTCGTCAACAATGGTAATAGTATAGTTATCATGTGTCATCATATGGTAAGGGCCCAAAAGATCTAAATGTAACAGTTGAAATATTTTGGTAGAGGTGTGAGTGTTTGTTTTATGGGGAAAAGACAATCTCTCTTGTCTTGCCATTGGGCAGATGCTGCAAATGAAAGGTTCTTTAGTGGAAAAATTCTCAGGTATGGATCTCAGTTCCCTCATTTTCACAAAAGGTACATGTCCTAGTCTATTGTGACACAACACATTCACATTATCACAAGTATGAGTCATAAAAGAAACAGAAGCAGGATGTTTATTATCACATGAAACAGAATCTTGTATAACAAAAGACACACATTTATTGAAAGTAGAAGTGTTATCCATAGTGGAAGTTCTTGAGGACTGTGTATTAGGATTACATGAGTGATCAGAAAAAGAAACAAATTGAGAAACAGAGATAGGTGGACTGGACATGCAACCAGAGCTGAGGGAAGTTGAAGTAGCACAAGCAGTACACCTAGTACCAGAGTGACGGATGCTCTTCAAACACTTGGAACATAGAAAGTATAGTCCATTCTAGGCTTCACCAATCTCCAGAGGCCTCTTCATTGAAGGGGCCTACAGAATACATGAAGTTTCAGTAAAGGAAAAAATGCTCTTAGGTATGGATTTGGAAAGACAATGAATAGAGACAAGGCTATACTTAAAGGAGGGCACATATAATACCTTATGCAGAACAATGTTTGATGCAAGTACTACACTACCAAGCTGAGTAACTTTCACTTTATAACCATTTGGTAAAGTAATTAATAAAGGACAAGAAAGATGGATGATATTGGTTAAGGATTTTATATCAAAGGTCATGTGGTTAGAGGCTCCTGAATCCAGGATCCAAGAGTCAGACTTGTTGTTCAAACACTTGCAAGATAATTTGCCAAAATCAACCAAAGAAGTACAAGCTATCATACCTGCAAAGTTCACATTACCATTCACATTGTCCCATGTTTATCAGCTTGGAATTGTTGCAGTAGTTCCATAAATTGATCATACTGTTCTCTTGTCAACTGAGAGCCTTTCTCAACATGTGCTCCCCTATGATCCTCACCTCCTGTAGACTGCACATTGGAAGAAAAACCCTGCACATCAGCCATAGGGCCTTTCTCTTTGTTAGGCTTGAAATTCTGATTGTTGCTCATGTATCCATTTTGACTAGAGTTCTGATAGTTGGAGTTTTGAGGATAGCCATGAAATTTGTGGCACTTCTCTCTAGTATGCCCTGGTCTCTTACAGTAATCACATATAATACGAGCTCTATTCCCATTAGAAGTAGTGAGCTGAGTATAATTGGTACGAAAGTTGGTATTGCCAGTAGAGGAATAGTTCTGACGTGGAGGCCTAGATGAGCTTACACTAGCAGAATTCTGCACATTAAAGGAAGTCGACTCCATGATTTGTTTTCCTGAGCTGCTTGCATTAAGAGATGCAAACTCCATGAACAATTGTACACTTGGCTTGATTTCTCGTTGTTTTTCTTCTTGCACTAACAATGAGAAGGTTTGTGCAAGGGAGGGTAAAGGATTCATCATGAATATATTGCCTCGAATAGCAGTTTAAACCTCGTTTAGGCCCATAAGGAATTGGATCAAATGTCTATCCTGCTCCACTTTAAATAAACTCTCCTTAGCTCCACAAGTGCAGTTACAACGACATTGAGATTTAACATGCAATGTACTCAATTCCTCCCATAGTCGTTTCATTCTAGTGTAGTAAGTTGTAATGTCCAATGTCCCCTGTGACAAATCATTAATTTCTCGTTGAACTTGATAAAATTTTGCTCCATTCGTCTGATCGTAACGATCCTCCAGCTTTTTCCACAACTCAAACGAGTCATTGACATACTCCACACTGTCTGCAATCTCCCTAGCTAATGAGTTAAGGATCCAAGAAGTAACCATATCATCACACCTTTCCCACTGACGAAATCGCAAAGTCTCTGGATCTGGCCTCTTGCAATCGCCATTTATAAAACCTAATTTGTTCTGAACAGAGAGGACTCGAAGAATACCTCTCCTCCATGATCGATAACCAACTCCATCAAAAGGAACTGGTACTAATGAAGCACCAGGATTGTCGGAAGGATGCATATACAGAGAATAACTAATGTCCTCACCAACAACACCATTGTTACTCATAGGATTAGCAGTCGATGGGGAAGCAGTATCAAGTACCATCGGAAACGTAAATCAGCAACAAAAAAATGAACAAACAGAGAAGATAATCGATCGATAGAGAGATCGAATCAACCAGAGAAAAATATAGATCGAAAAAGAAATCGATACTTCGAAGGATATCGAAAAATTGACGAAGATCAGAGAAAAAAATGCTGAAGGAATACTAAATGAAATACCTCTGCTCTGATACCATGTTAAGATGACTATGGAGACAAGCTAACCTTCATCCATGGAAGCAGTGAAGAGATCAGAGAAGAGAAATGTATTTGGGGAAAATTACTTGACTGATTTGTATTTTGAGATCACATGTATTTATACAGGGAGAATACAAAATATCTAATTAGCTAGTGAACCTATACAAGTAATCAAGGCAATAGAATCCAATGCAAAACTAATTAACTATTCCAACTAACTGATCCAGCTGGCTAAACTAACTAATTAATGGAAGCAGTTAACTAACTAACACTATAATTAGAATTAATTGATCTCAACAATGTATTTCTTCTGCTCTATGGATAACGAGATCAATGGCTGTTGTGAACATCGAGTGGCATCTACCGCATTCAAACCGATTCTCTTTATGGAGTCTCTGGTTATGGGCCATAATACCTATAAGCAGAGGAGGATCCAGGATTTAGAGTCTCTGGGTGCCAAGTAGACTCATCGATTAAATTAACTTTAAATTTGATCAAATTATTCGTCTTTTCGATATATGTGATAAATCGGTCAATAAAATATGAATAATAAGATGAAAATATATGTATTATATATATTACAAATTCACACTCCACATTCGGCTAAAAGCATGAAGTTAACAAATTTAAAACTTTCAATAATATTACTAATATCATAATGTTATACCCCATTTCAACAGGAGGTCCAAATAGTGTACAACATTTTGGTGATTTCCAAATTATTAACTAACTTAAGAAGTCGCCACCTAATTATTTAAGGGTGAATTAGGATACCTAAATATTAACTAATGATGCTAAAGTTGACTTCATTTTAAGGTCTACTAAACATAAGATTCTAGGTAAGGGTTCTAGTTATCCTTAAGAGAATGGATTAAGCATTCTTTAAGGTTCGTTAAACACGATTACCGATCAAACTTAGGTTAATTAGTTTGAAAAGAAATTCTCAATTACGTGCAAGGACAAAACATATTTGCAAAAGGTTTGCTTTTTTTTTTTTTTTAGAAAAATCTTTTAATAAAAATAAAGATCTTTAGAAATAACAAAACTTTTTTTTTTTCATGAAAGGCTTCAAGTCATAACAATTTATTATTTTTTTAAAGAAAGAATTTAAAAGGGCTCAACTAGTGCAAAATGCCGTGTCTTTTAATAAAAATTTAAAGGTTAATTCCCCCAAAAATAACAACAATCAAAGAGCAAAAGAATATCATATAGTACATGCTCACAAACATCATAAAATAAACAAATAGAACAGAAAGCGACTAAATCATGAAAGGAGTAATTTCCAGATTTCCTTGTTACTTTGCCATGTCTATTTGCATGAGCTTTTGAGAGGTGGGAGACACAAAGCCTAAGGGAGGATGCATACTTTCAAATCTAGCGGTGGCGAGAGACTATACAGCAGTGAGAGTCTTTCAAAGAGACTCCATTTTGCTCTCGAAGTGTTCATGTAAATAAAAAGAGTAAAGAAATTAGTAAGACAAATCGACTTTAAACTATATTGAATAAACCGAACATAGAGCCAAGTAAAGTCGTAGAACGAATATGCTAATCCAAAATACGAAAACGCAAATGCCTATTAAGATAACTCTGTTGCAATTAGAATTTTAAACCAAACTCAAAACAGCGAAACCATCAAACATATCTTTAAACTTAAAGACAAACTCAAATCCCATCTTATTTAAGCCATAAATGAGTTAAGTAAAAGCTTAAACCATGGTACTTCAGACTTACATATGCCAACTGCTATTTCTCAAACAAAAAGAAGAAGAAATTATTCACACATAAATTAACTAACAAACAGGGATAGAACTTAAATTTATACTTGCGTGCCTAGAGAAGAACTTCAATCAGTCATGCCCGCAACAAATGTTTTCCTTTACATTTTTTACTAAAGAAAGAACAGAATTGGTAACCAATTTCGAACTAAACAAAAGTGAAAATCATTTTCTTTAAACAAATTTCTATGTAGTAATACATGAGCTGCAAATATATTATCATACCAAGAACAGAAACAGAATAAACATTTAACTAATAACAAAATTGATTTCAAATGAACATTTGATCACAACACTAAACAGTTTCTTAAGCATGTAATGGCTAAAACGTGTAAAAAGAAAAATAGTATGACTTTGAATCTCTTCATGACTCAAGCTAACGGAATACGTATTAATCATCACTTTTATTATAACTAACGCGAGCAAAGGTTATTCTTGATATATAACTTTTCTAAAAATACGCACAACATTTTAATACGGTAACAAAGAAAAAACAGAGAACAGAGAGGTGAATATCACCTGTTGCGGAGCAGTGAAAGGGGGATTCGGTCGAAGGTCTATAGTCGAACAATTACCAACTCGAAAAAAGCTTGAAACCAGAGTATAGGCCAAGATCGAAAGAGGATGCGAAGGCAATATTTTAGAGCAGAAAATAATAGTGAAACAGTACTATGTTGCCATGGAAAAGCCTCCTCCAAAAGACTCCAAATGTTAGAATTTATAAGAGTAGAAAAATTAGGATTTTGATTTTTGAAATTCAAAATTTGAAAAATCAGTTGGGTCACGGGCTGATTTCCGGTTCTGAAGATGTAGCCGTTGAAAAATCTTTTAGACCAGAGACTTGATTCTTTGTTCTCAAAATAGTATGATTTGCCTTCGACTTTTATGGCCTTCATCGAGAAAATTGAAATAAAGACAAAGAGGAAAGGCGCGCCAGGAGAGGTGCCAGAAATTGCATAAGAATGGAGAAATAAATTTTGTACGTTCAGGAAAAGAAATTGGAATTTGACAGAAACGGGAAAGGGAAGAGAAAGAGACGTTCTGCAGAAAAAGGGGGTAAAGAGAGATCATTGGACTTAATTTGGTCTGGGCTTAGACGAACTGGGTTGTTATTTCTTGGGCTGGAAAATGGATTTGGACTGAATTCATTTTGGTCTTTTCCTTTTTTTCTTTATATTATTTTGGACTTCTAACTTAATAACTAATATAATATATATATATATATATATATATATATATATATATATATATATATATATATATTATATGATGACAACTAATAATTTACATAATAAAAATTATATCAATATTACGACTTTATGCTGACATAGAATATAGATACAAAATATCGACTTATAATTAATTTGATAAAATATGAAACTTGAAATAAAATATCGATTATTTAAGAAAAGAGGTGCAAAAGGTGATAATATAATTTTAATAATAAAAACATACAATTTTAGTAGTAATTATAGAATTGTGATATAACGATAACAATAGTAATGATAAATAATTGTTGTAGTAAGAATAGTTGTGAAAAAGGATAATTTGATACGTTATCAAGTTAGAAGCTCGAAAATAATAAATTAGAAGATATGAGGGTCAAAATTGAGTGTCAACAATAAATATTCATCATTCATTTACAATTGTCCTCGACAAGTTTTCATATTCTGAAAACGATCGATAATGACATCATTACTAACATTTGTAAATACATCACGCTCTATGTAACATACTAAACAATCATTTAAATATTGATCACCAATGCTATTTCGCACTTCATTTTTTATGTGCTTCATTGATGAGAATGCTCTCTCCACAGTTGCCGTAGCAACAGGTAAAATCAAAGTCAACTTTACAAGTAAATAAACAAGTGAATAAGTCTCCGCAAGATTTGCTTCAACCAATGCCTTCGCCAAATTACGAATTCCTTGTTAGTTGGATAACTTGGGATTACCACTTCGCATATGAATAATGAAAGTATCCCGTTGATAGCTCAAATCTCGAATTTTTCCATCATCAAACTCACTTGGATAACACTTTGCTAAAGTCATGATTTTACCTTTGTAAAAATTACAGAAAGAATTGACCAGATTCAAGCTACCCATCCCAAGAATCAAATCACTACTCACTACATCAAAACGGTCATTAAGCTCTTGAAGTTGCACATCAATGACAACAAAAAAGACTTCAACACGCAAGTGGTGCGCGTAACTAACACCCGAAGACTTACGTTTTGACTTTTCGGGAAAATAAGACTCATCCAACTTGGGAATCAAGATATCATGCAAATCACAAAATGAGGAAACATCATCCAACAAAGATTTCCATCCATTTTCCCTCATATCTTGCAATCTTTTTTTGTAATATTAAGAAACTCCACGGCATTAACAATATCTTGATCTTTTTTTTGTAAAATCTTGCTCAACTCGTTTGACATTGCCAACACTTTCAACATCAAGTGAAGCACAAAAATAAATTTAAATGTTTTAATCTTTGTCAAAAGATAGTCCGCTTGATTTCTATCACTTGATGTGGACCCTTCGAGTTCAATCACTTCAAGAACATGAACAATAGATGAGAAAATAACAATAAAGTTATCTAAAGTTTTGAAATATGATCCCCAACGAGTATCACCTGGTCTTTGAAGCCCACGTTCTTGATGTAATCCTTAGCCTTTATGAACTTCACCGGATTCAAATAATTGCTCTAACTTTTTGGCTTGATGATGACGGAATAAGTCTCTACGCTTGAAAGATCCTCCAACAACATTCAACACATTACTAACATGATCAAAAAAGTTTTCAACATCCAAATGTTTTTTAGCAATAGCCACAAGTGTTAGTTGCAATTGATGAGCAAAACAATAAATGTAATATGCCAATGGACTATCTTTCATAATCAAAATTTTGAGCCCATTTGTCTCTCACTTCATATTACTAGCCCCATCATAACCTTTTCCACGTATTTTTAGATGGACTTAATGAGTGATCGGAAAGCAAAGAATAAATCGCTTTCTTCAATGAGCATGCCAATGTATCACCAACATGGACAAGACCGATGAATCGTTCAACTACTTCACCACTCTTATTAACAAAACGCAAAACAAGAGCCATTTGTTCTTTGTGAGAAATGTCTTTTGACTCATCAACTAATATACCAAAGTAATCTCCATTCAAGTCCCCAATTATTGCTTTCAACGTTTCTTTCCCACAAGCATTGACAATATCTTTTTGAATCATAAGACAAGTCAAAGTATCATTTTGTGGGGCATTTTCTAATATCACTTTTCCCACATCCGGATGTTTGTCCCCGTGCCATCGCAAAAATCCTAGAAAGAAACCTTGATTAGTTGAAGATTCACTTTCATCATGACCTCGAAAAGGTAATCCATAATGCAAAAGAAGTCTTGACAAATCAATTAAGGCTTCCAAACGCATTCGGTACTCATTTTTTAACTTTTGAGAATGCTTGTCAAGAACAACTTGAATTGATTGATGATGATTTGACAAATCTAGCATCTTATTGAAACATTTTTCATGAATACTATAAACATCACTAACATGTTTACGGAATCTTTCAAGTGCCTTATTCTAACTCCTAAAACCACTTTTTGTGTAAAACTCACTCGTACTTCCATGAAAAAATTCATCTTTGAATAAATAACAACATAGACAATAGACAGAATCGTTCTCCACGCTATACTCCAACCATTTAGAATATGGACCTTCGAACCAACTTTTACAAAATTGGCGCATTCTACTTCCAATTTCAGTTGGAGGATATGAATCCATGCGAGGTTGACAAAGCCCTTTTTGAATATAATGTTTCCTTACTTCATCTTTTATCCGAGGGTTATATTGAGCAATTGGTACTCTTTTTCCTGGATCGGCTTCAAGTGAATCCAAATTAAGGTCATCTATAAGATGAGAACGATTGACATTCGTACTAGAACTTGCTTGTGAATGATTAAATTTCACAAGAAACTTATCCATCTCAATCCACAAAACTAGAACGCTTTCCTACAAAAATTAAAATTCAATTTAACTCACAATTAATTCAAATTTAATAGGGTAAGTCATAATCCAAATTAATGTGATTCATATCACACAATTTCTAACTAATAATACTCTTACAATATTCATTAGAAATTTAAAATATCAAAGTAAAATCAAAATTCTTGTCTAATATGAAATCAATCATCACTCATCAAAACTTTAAAAAACTCAAGAAAGAGAAATTAAAAAATCTTACAAAAATAGAATTACAAACTTACAATCTATAAAAGGTTGTGGATGGATGGAGAAAAGTGAAAATAATAGGCTTGTGAGGATTAGCCACTGGACAGAATTCCAAGGCGGGCGGTGGACGGCGAGCGGCGGTGACAGCAAGTGGCCTGGGTTCGGTATGGGCAGTGAACTTTGGAGACTATGGATCTTTAATTTGATAGTTCATGAGCCATATAATTCATTCTAGACTAAGAGATATGGTCGTTTGAAGTTGACCTTAGTTTAAACTTAAACCCAAAATTAAATCGGTAAGGGCACTTTCAACTTACTTTGTGATAAGGACATTGTACGACCTTAATTCATAACCAATGCACTCACATACCAAGAAATTGATCCTAAACCTATGACGAATGAGATTCTTATACCTTTATCGCATATATTTTTAGTAACGACGGAATAGGTCATTACAATTAACTGTAGTCATTTTTAAATGCATTTCACAAAATATTGAATTTATCATATTTAAATGGTGATATAATAAAATTATCATTCTATTATTGCTACTTAAAAAATATGTGAAGTCAATACTGGATAAGTAAAAATGAATAGTGGTAGCCGCAAGAACACCCCAAATAGCTTTTGACGTCAATAAGATAGATAATTATCAAAATCATTTCTTTCAAGCAAGACGAGTTGACGAGCCTCATAATTAATTGATCATGTTTGATCCAACGAAGATGTTTCAAATTTTTGACACCTTGTTCACCATCTTTTTCTTGTGATATGAGATGTTGGAAAGAAAATACTACTATAATAGCCAAAAAGATCTTGTCATCGAAGAAAGAGAGAAATTTGAGTTTTTTAAAAAAAGTAATTTGGTGTGTTGTTGAGAAGGGAGAGAGACGACCCACTTGAGCCATATGGTCGTTTGAGAGCTGGACGATGAGTTCTTTACACTCTAATACTATAACAATACTCAAAGAACTAAATTTAGTATTAAAAATAGAGACATAAGAATTGAAGCTTAAGGCTAAAATAACATTTTTTTTCTTTATTCTATATTTTGCTTGTTTGTTGTACCTCTATCTACTATATATATATATATATATACTAGATGAGCTCTCCCCGTGCTAACGCACGGGCCTATCAATATGAATGCCCTGAAACCTTTTTGGAGTGCTTTGCGGTAGTCATTTAGTTATTAGATGTTACTCGAGAATTTAAGATTGACTTAGCTATGAACATTTAAATTTCTCCTATTTATATAGTTCATACAAATATTATAAGAAATAACCACTCCAAATAGTGTTTGGACAAAAATCTCTCCACAAGCATCTAGTTGATCCTTGATGCAACTTATGTATTCGAATGTACCTTCTTCATTTGCTAGAATCAGCACAAGAAAATCTATTAATATAATAAATCACAATTGCTATTTGAATAGTTTGTGATCATATACATTTTAAGTGAGATAAATAATGTACATGCTCCTGTGATTACATGGGGAAAAGAATCAAGAGAAAAAAGATCCTATGAAAATAATTTAATAAGGTTAGAGTTAATGGATCAAAATGAGATTCCATCAGGAGTTTGAGAATATTTTTCTTATTATTCTCTTAGATCATTCTGAAGTCTTCCCAATTTCTATTGTACATTAAGCTATAGTTTTAAACACTTATTAAACTGATCAAACCACCTGTGACCCTATTCATATGAGCACCTATGTAGGAAAAACAACACTCCAACCATCAATCATTATTACGATCAAAATATAGTTCAAAAACCATATAAAAAATCAAACTCATTACATGCATATGTGTGAATGACCCATCATTCATCATCATTCTCAAAGCACCTAGTCGAAGAAGTGGATTAATTTATATGTATGTAGTGATAGATCAGAATGAAAAATGCAATTTTTGGATGGGAACTTACCTCTATGGAATAATATATTCCTGTTTTCTTTGCTTGAGCAAATATGAGTTTTCAAAACTTGTGAAATTCAAAGTGTCGAAGCATTATATTCCACCCGAATAAGTGGTTCAGTCACAAATAAAGAAAATCAAAACTAAACAAAAAAATCATACTTTTATGAGTACAAAGAACATAATTTGATTTTCAATCAGTGTAGAAGCACAATAATGATAATAATGTGTTTTGGTTGTTTCCTCTTTTATTCATTAAGGCCAAATCCTGATTGCAATTTATTTGTTTATTTTTTAAAAAATAATTAATATAGATAATAATTTAAATTTAAAATTTTGTTTTATTTTAAATAAAATGGTATATAAAATTCAGCTTATCAAGGATAACATAAGAGTGACTTCAATAGAAAGACAAGATACAACAGAACGAGACTGAGATGATTTTGGCTTGTGCAAAGGTGTGAGAAATTGACTATGAATGATTTTAAGAGAGATAGAGGTAGGTCGAAAAAGTTTTGGAAAGATGTGATTAAACAAAACATGCCACAACTTTAACTTGTCGAGGACATAATCTTAGATAGGAGGTTATGGAGGACACATACTATGATAGAAGGTTATATTTAGATAGTTCAGTGTTTTATTGCTTATTCTTCTATACTATCAGTGGTACTATTAGTCGTAGTATTACTTTTAATTAGTTATTATATATATGTGTGATTTTTTTACACTTCGATTATTATTTTATTTTGTTATATATGATTATTGCTTAGGAGATTTGTCAGGTTATCTATAATATTTTGTCATGACTTTTTTCATTTCCATTATTTCTTTTCTACACTACTTTAACTTCTTCTTTTTTAAAGCTAATGGTGTATCAAAAAACAACCTCCAAAATAATAAAGTATATATACACTTACTCTTTTACACCTCATTTTGTAGGATTATACTATATAAATATTTAAATAACCGTAATTTATTTTAAATCATAAATTTCATGTCCAATTCAATAATCTTCGCATAAATTAAAATGAACATATGGTACAATAGCAGATCTTGATTCAAATCTCTCACTATCACTCATCATTAATGATAATATTAGAAGACATAGATCTTGATATATATATATATAAAATCTGAAAAACTCATTAAGTATCCTTTTAATTTATTTTTTAAACTACGCTATTTTATACATGAGTAAACATATATTAAAATTTACTAAAATTTCAGATAAGTACATCTAAAAAATTAATAATTTATTTTTAAAATTTCAATTCTTAAAACTTACCCCAAATAAGTTCAAATTTAAAATATAAATTTATTTATTATAAAAAGGTCGATCATCACTTTATCAATATAATAACAAATCTTACAAAACTCATTCAATTTTTTTTTTAATTAATTACATATATGTGTGAATTAAAACGTTTTTTTAATAATTTACATATATATGTAAGCTCAATGATATATGAGAAAGGAAATCTTAGTAGCATAGTTGGTTGCCTACTTGAATTTCCATTTTATTGGTGAGAATTCAATGTTCGATTTTCCATATTATAATCCTCTCTCCGAAAAAAAATATCCCTTTATCTAAAAGCTATCGATAAAAAATTACCTAATATTACATCATATTTCATGTTCATTCCCGAAAGTACAAGAAAAAAAATCAATCGGTGAACTAACAAATTGTTCTAGATCTTTGTTATTTTTTAAAATTCAATTTTTGTGATATTTTTACTTGATATATATCAGAATTTAATATGTCAATTAAAATTATAGGTTACGAAAAACGCCAAAAACATACAAAAGTTAATTTAATACAATCTAAAAAAGGGGTTTTACATTAAGATTAACAAACAATGATAAAAGATTTAAGAAGATTTAAGAATGTTCTTCAAAACAAAGAAGAAATAATATATTACTTACAAAAAATAAAAATATATATTAAAAGAAAACTCGGCAAAAATTCAGAATAATTGAAGAATTATCCTTAAAATGGTGTACAAGACGTATAACTAAATGTTGATGTTGCTAGTGTATTTGGGAATGTTCTTTTTTTTCCCCTTTTTTTTCATTTGGCGTCGGCTACAACACGTGAATCTACATTAAAATTTGATTAAATCAGAATTGCATTAGAAAAATTCGAATTTTGGGGTAAAGTGCTCCTAAGATGACTTCGTAATCAGAGGGATTCAAATTCAAAACCTCTAATTAAGAATGATGAGTACTTAACATTCTATTACAACTCTTGTAGAAATTAATACAGTTTCTTTAAAATTGTTCGTTGATAATAAAATTTTAAGTTGGTAATATTTTTTTTCTTAAAAAATAATATATGTTGTATCTCAAAAAAGGTAAGAAAAATACAACCAACGAATTGAAGCGGTGAACTAACATCTAGAACAAGTTTCATTGTTCTAGCACTTTCATATTATTTTTTTTAGATTCAAATTTTTGTGATATTTGATATATATCCTATTTTATTTATCAGAGTTTAATATGTCAATTAAAAATTATAGCCTACGAAAAACTCCAAAAACAAAGAAAAATTAATTTAATGCCATCAAAGAAGACTCGGCAAAAATTGAGAATAAATATTGAACTATTATCTATATAAGATTGAAATTAATTAACCTACTAGTAGATTAATAGAGACAGGACAGAGCCAGTAAGAATTCGGGTTCATCTTTAGATGAAAAATTAATATTATTTATATATAATTAAAATTATATTTTATATATAAAGAGCAAATGTTGAACCCTTATTTATCTTTTTATGTTTTAAATCTTCTTAATTAAAATTCTAATTTTGTCACAGAACTTATCCAATTTAATATAATGTATGTTGCATCTCAAGAAGAAGGTAAGAAAAAATAGATTTTCATATAAAATTGTACATGAATATTTTTCAAAAAAGAACAAACTATATATTTAAGATTTCTTTTCAAATTTTAGCTTTGGATCACTAATTTTATTAAGACACCTTAACTATTTTTTTTTTCCATGCATATGAGAATGTAAAATGTGAGAACCCATGCACTTACAATGGCCTTTTAACTCCTTTAGTGCCACCGTCAAATAGATCCCGTAATCTAAATTTATTAAGAGCTTCAATGCGAATTATTCCTTTTTGTCCTTTGCCCAGAGAGAGTTCTCTTTTGTCTTTCTTTTTTCTCTCTCGCTTTATATAATCACAAATTATATAAACACAAATGTATAATTTGTGTTTGTATAAAGCGAGAGAGATTGGATCTTGCCCTGCCCAGTTCTCTTTTGCCTATCTCTCGCTTTATACAAACACAAATGTATAAAGCGAGAGAGATTGGATATACAATACAAATATTTTAACTCGATTCAATTGTATAAGAATTCAAATTATATGTAGATATACAAATACAATAATTGATACATATACATATATACAATTAGTTTGACAGATATACATATATAATTCGACATATATACATATACAATTCGCCTCTCTCCACTCTCTACCCTCTCTCGCTCGCCTCTCTCATCTCTCTCCCAGTCTCGCTCACCACCCTCCTCCCTATAATATATAGCTATTAATCGTAATAAGCAAACTATAGCTATGGAGCATAATTAAGTTATTTTTGAGTGGCTATATGTGAAAGTTCCCTATTATTTTTCTTAAAAAATAATATATGTTGTATCTCAAAAAAGGTAAGAAAAATACAACCAACGAATTGAAGCGGTGAACTAACATCTAGAATTGAATATAGTTTCTTTGAGTGTACAAATTGTCACTTGATGATAAAATTTTAAGTTAAACATTTTTTTTTAAAAAAAAAATTAATGTACGTTGCATCTCAAGAAGAAGGTAAGAAAAATAGATTTTCATATAAAATTGTACATGAATATTTTTCAAAAAAGAACAAACTATATTTAAGATTATTTTTTTTTCAAATTTTAGCTTTGGATCACTAATTTTACTAAAACACCCTACTACTCTTTTTTTTTCATGCATATGAGAAAATGTAAAATGTGAGAACTCATGCACCTACAATGGCCTTTTAACTCCTTTAGCGTCACCATCAAATAGATCCCGTAATCTAAATTTATTCAGAGCTTCAATGCGAATTATTCCTTTTCGTCCTTTGCCCGGAGAGATGAGCTGCATGCATGTATAATTACTATTGTAACCGCCATACAACTACTAAAACTACTCCAACTCCACCAATGCTCCATAGCCCATTGCAAGTGCTATGAACTATGATGATATACTTGATTGTTGAAGACATAATTAGATAAATAAATATATGTCTTTTCTAATCATTTAAAATTTTTAGATAAAGATAATCAGACTTTAACATATAATATCAAGTGTCATTGTTATTATCAATTATTAAAAAAAAATTTCACATGCTTGATCCCGAATTGAACCAAACCACACGTAAGTGTACAATCAAATATGCTCTCTCAGACTATTCTTAATGCAATAAAGAAGGTCTATGCAGTTACACTTAAAAAAAAAACTCACTATGCAAGATAAGAAGTACGTACCCGTAACGTGTATGCACATATTATCAATATAATCCATATATCTACTATATATACAATATAATTTTTTGATGAAAAATATTTAAAACTGCTTACAAAATCCTGACTCCGTCCATACTTTTTACGTTTTAAATATTTCAATAGCGCTCACGATAAAGAGAAGACATAGTTCAGCCGCACCCAGCGTGGCACCATCGAATTATTTTTTCAACTTTCATGTCTTCGATGGAGCCATGTTGGGTGTGCCTAAACTACTACTTCTATCTCTTCTCCTTCTCTCTAAACTACAAATATGAGTGTAATATGAATATGTAGTATATATAATAAAAATAGAGTAGCTAGTAATAATGTCTAATATCGTCGTAAATATTAAATATATATCATAAAAGTTAAATATTTTTTAAAAATATATATTTTAATATTAAAAATTATAATTTTAAATTACGTATGACTATGATGACAAAAGGCAGATGTTGCCATGTGAATATGGTTGAATACTATGAAAATAGTAGGAAAGTAGCCACGATGATAGTGATGAAGCTATTACGTTACACATCGTTTCTAATATTAATTACAATGTATTACATGGCTCTGGTAACTTATATATAATGTTGACACGTATTATGATGATTTTTCAATATGTGGCATATAAGAAAGTTGACTCCTTGCATCTATTCAACTTTTCTCTGTCTTAATTTGACTGAGTATAAATATTTTATAATATAAGTTTTTCTAAACTTTTTTTAGGTAGTCTAAAATTTATTATGTATAATATTTGAAATTGAAAATTTTTCTAAATATAAAAAAGATATTTTTAATGCATATATCAAAAAATCAAGATATTTAGATTGAGATGAAAAAAATCATTTCTTTGTAATTATTTTAGGATAGAAATGAGTAAATAGTATTTTATCTAATAGGGTACTTCTGGATGTATAGACGAGTTCTAAAGGATAGGAAGTAAAATCTTCATTTTAATTTGGTTCATTAATAGCTAAAAGATAAATTAAATGATGAATTGACTATAATAATCAAATAAAAGATTAAGATAGTCTGTGTTAATCTAATTATAACGATATCAATAATTTAGAGATATTTCTAGTTAAGTTAAATTGAGTCGATAAATTTATAAGATAAATAATCAGAAATAAAATGATAATATTCGATAAAGTAAAATAAGATTTATATATATATATATGTGTGTGTTTTTTTTTTTTTTGTTTTATGTGTTTTTATAAGATAATGATCCTACCATTTATATAAAAAATAATTTTCTAGAGGTTAATTGCTTATGATTAACGCTCATAACTTCTGATAAGTACCATAATTAATGACATTAATTAGGAGTAGAAAGCAATGCTTGATATTTCTGCTAGTGGGGCTATTTCATAACGACTAGCGTGAGCCCTTAGCCTAATTGATTAGAATCAGAATAGTAAGATGAAAATAATATTAAAATTCTTCTGAGCCCTAATTTACTAAAAGCTAAAAAAGAAATCAAATAATGAATTAGATATAATGTTGGTGTAATATACCACAAATATAATAAATTACAGTTGAAACAAATCTTTAAGCTGAGGCGCGGATAGCTCGCTCTCTTTAAGGAGATTCAAGCCCACTGTGGCATAATCTACACCGATCCAGCAGTATCACTCTTGACTTGTCCCCTCCAGGATACAACAGTCCAACAACGCCGTACAACTCAAGCAACTCCGGATTAGTTGAAGAGTCCAAAGCTCCACAAAAAGAATTTCTCTCTTTATGTATAGTGAATATAGTTGAAGACTTAAAATATTATTCTTTGTCTCAACTCTCTCTTTCACCACTACCCACTACAATATTTTTCACACTTAACATTTTTCTTACTTCACTTCACAAAGGAAGAAACACCACTATTTATAGGTGAAGAAGTCTTCCATACAATCAATGGGTAGAATAAGGGATAGTAATGTGGGTAGATAAATGTGATAGATGTTACATAAGTTACAAGAAATTAATGGCCATGAGAGTTACAAGAAACTAATGACCATGAGAGTTACAAGAACTAATGGCCATATAAGTTACAAGAACCAATAGTCATCTTCTACCACAATTTATACCCACTAACATATGCACTTAATATTTTATTTTAATAATAAAATGCATATACACCAACATTCCCCCACTTATTTTAATATTAACATAAGAGAGTGTTCCACAATTTAGTTGAAGGTAGACTATCGTGCATAATGAAGGTGTGCTCTGCATTGAACCTTCACTTAGTAAAACAATAACCTTTACTCCAGAGTCAGTAGTGGTCTTAGACTTGAACAATGACTACTTAGGGGAAATAAAGTATCACTATTTACACACAATAATCAAGGTGTTGACATAAGCGTTTTTAGCTAGCACATTACACCTTGTGCTATCCCGATTTTTATGAGTGTTTTTTAGAACAAGCCTATTCTCTTAGAAAGCGGTTTACTTTCACACTCATAGGCCTCTTGTCTCTTGAGATCCATTCTCTTCGTGACAAACATGTCTTCTTTTGATCAAGGAATCTCATTAAATATGTCTTGAAAGAAATAAAAGCCAAAAATATTAATCGGGCAACAACACAAAATCAATGCACAAAAAATTTGAGCTCTCTAGCTCAATAATCTTCAGACCTATGCAAATCGGCACATATCAGAACATACATGTTCCAAACTGAATAATCAAATGGGGATAAAATATATGAAATCTGCAGGAAGAAGAGAAGAAAATTATAGGTATACACCAGCAACTTTACAATTCTCATGATCACGCAAAAGATCACTAAAAATAGCTATGAGTATGTTAATGTGAAAAATTAAGCAATAAAGAAAGAGAGAAAATAAGCAACAAAAGCACACTGAAAATAAATTCAACAACGCTGAGAACAGAAACTTGAAAATGTCATCATGGCCATTATTTATTTATTTTGAAAATGTAACAATGTCCATTATTTTATACCTCAATCATAAATTATTGGCATATATAGCTTCCTAACTAAAAAAGATAACGAAAGAATGAATGAAAATTATCTTACCTTCTGTTCCAACAAATCGAGGCAATAAAAAAAGCTCTTAAAATCAGCATAACCATCATTTTTACTCTTTAATGATTGATCATGACCACTGTAAAATGTATTTGTACCTGCATCAAGTTATTCTTAAGAACAAAACACGTGCCACTACCAATAAAGACAGTGAGTGAAAGCTTACAGTAAACAAGATATCAAGTGAGTCCTACATAATAAACCAATAGAGAAAGAGAAACTTCATTTCACATCATACTTTCCTTACAATTATTTAAAACAATGTTGTCATTTGGCTCAACTTCCACAACGAGTTTCTGCAAAAAAAATTCCAAATAAGACCATGATACTTCACATCCGCACACATTAAAAAGTGCATCCAATATCAATTGAAATAATCCCAAAAAGGTTTTAGAAAAATCAAAGGAGAAGAAAGGAATTCTACTATACCCAAACTAAATTTAATGTTTTGTGTTAAACTTTTTCAGTGTTATACACGTGTCTTGAATAGAGTGAATTATCAGACTGCCTAGAAATGGTGGTTTAAATACTCCTGTTTGTCCCAAATCAAAAGTACAATTTTCTTTGCACGTTGTACAGTTAATTTGATGCAGTGTTCGTCCTTTAACTGTCATTTATGAATAAGGGTAAAATCTCCAGCAACTTATTGAACCTGAAAATGCCTTATATAAAGATTCAAGCCTCCTGGAACAACCTTCTTTAGACAAGAAGTAGCTTGTTGGGTGCATAAAGAAATACATCAAGGACCTAACATCCAAGTTAGACGTAAAATTAACAAGTGTCTCAGGTTCGAAAGTCAGCTGAGCGGAGGTATAAACATTAGGTGATGATTTTTTCTCATACATAACATGTACTTCCTTGTAGAATTAGTCAAGCCCATCAGCCATAACAAGACAACAACTTTTTTAACCCCTAGATTTTCAGCAAAATGATTGTTGTCAAGTATTCAGCATAGCACAATTCTCATCCAATTTCAGCAAAACCCCATCCAACAATTGTCCTACAAGTTCTTGAAGAGCCTCCAAACACTGAAGAAATGTTATAATTTCATCAGGATCACAATGTTTTATGTGCCAGTTGTGCCTCAAATCTCTTCTTCTTACTCACAAGATATACTAAAGATATGACAAGAGTAAATTCCCATTTAGAAGATTGATTAATTATTCAAACAATAATAATGCCTCAGTCCCATATTAGTTATTCAAATACTAGGTGATTTCTTTTCATCCATCCAAGTTTTGTTGGATAGAGTTATCAGATACTTGTGCTAGTGGTGGTTAACATTTATCTTGTGGAATTAGTCGAGACACGTGCAAGCTGGTTCGAACACCACAATTAATATAAATAAGAAAAAAGAACATTGGAACAACAACCAAGTTCCTTCCGTCAAAGCTCAACCACCTTCAATTCTTTGTTGGTGAGAGAATGGCGACTTAATAGTTCATCGTATGGAACTGTTGCAATTCTATTAATTGTCTAACCTTAAAAAGGAACATCAAATATATATCGGAAAAGGGCATAATATACCCCTCAACTTTGCGATTTAGAGCTGATATATCCTCGTTACAAAAGTGGCTCACATATACCCAATTTTGCATTTGGGGATCATTACATGCCGCAGTTTCCAGTCCCACTACAAGAGAAATACGATTTCTCCCCAACCTAAGTGAAAATTTGTGTTCATATTACTATTCATTAGGTTTTGAGCCAGAAGAAAACTAGTACAAAGTTCTTTAAACGATAAATTTTATTCACATGCCAAAACAATGGGTTTTTACTCTAGACATAGAGGAGTCATGGAGAGACTAAGAGTTTCCCTTCTTGTATCCCCAAGCCCGGGCTTTACATCAATGGAGTTATCTATAAGTTTCTTTTCCATAATGTACACAGATGTGATATAGCTTCCTTTGATGTTAAAACTGAATATTTCAAAGTTGTTCCATTGTGGGTGTCTCACCAGTTGTATTACGAATTGACAGAGGTGAAGGGTCAACTAGCCATCATTGATTATGAATAGGGGTGGGCGTTCGATATTCAGTTCGGGATTCTCAAATTTTGGATTTGGTAATTAGGTAACTGGTAGTTAAAGTAGATATCAAATACCAAAATTTTAAATTTTGATTTGGTAATTCGGTAATCGGTAAATTAAATTTCGTTTTGGTACGGTATTTGGTAATACCGTATTGAAGTTATAGCCGATTGTATTACAAAGTTAATACTATTTCTCTAATCATTTCTATTTTTTATGTGGATGCACGATATAATAGAAGATCAATAAGTAAAAAGACATCAAGAAAAGCAAATAGATACAACTAAAAGACATATATATTTGGATTGTTTATGCTTATTCATTAACTTTCTCTTTGGACTTCTACTAATGAGTGATGAATATGTTGATATATGACCTTCATTAAGTAAATAATTTGATATTTGGAAAATACTGAATACCAAATGGTACTAATGTCTCATACTAAACCCAAACCCGAATACCATAATTCTAAAATTTTACTCCCGAATACCATACCAAATACTAAATTACCAAAATTTTTGATTCGGTTCGATAAATTGGTTTTCTGTATTTTATGCCAAGCCCTAATTATGAATTATGCCGACATGGATATATCCACTTGTGAGTTTTAGAACAAACTCAGAAAGAAGAAGAATGGGAGATTTAATATATCATTTTTTTCCGTTCAATGTGGAAGGACATACAACCCGAAGTAATATCATCATGCACGACCAGTGATGGGGATATTGTATTCGTCTAGAATTTCAAGTCAGGTGCTTTATGCTGGTGTTACGACAATTTTTTCACTTCCGTTAGAGGTGAAGGGTATATGTGAGCCATTTGTATAACATTAAGGGTATATATGAGTCACTTTCATGACGATGGGTATATCAGCTCTAAATGACAAAGTTGAGGGGTATATCTGGCCCTTTTCCCATATATATATATATATATAATTAATTAGATATTTTAATATAGCATAGGGGTATAATGGTAATCCAACTTTAAGGTTAGGATCTTCCCACTTTTATTAATATGATTATATGATTATTAGTCTTCCGTACCAAAGTATTATACAATACTACATAACATAGTATAATGCATCGTGGAGATTAACTTTAATTTATTCGATAGTCAAGTAGGAAATAATTATTTAATCAATTTTAATTTTTAGAGAAAAAAAGAAAAGTATATAAGAGTATAAGGTGATGTATGGGCCTTGACAAGAAAACTTAAGTAAAAAATTGAAAAAAAAAGTCTTTTCTAGTTAGGATAAGAGTTTTCTTTTCAGATAAACAAATATTGTGAACCTCCAACTGATGTGATAGATTGAATGTAATTTTGATGAGGTATATTGTGAACCACAAATTAAGCAAAGAAAAATCTACAGTTGTTGTTTTGGAGTAATCATTTTCGAGAAGCTCATCTAGTCACTTTCAACCAAATTTTGAGTTGTCAATTACGTATTCACATTCTCTAGTGAAGTTCTATTGAAAAATCTTTTTTAGACTATTATATATGGAAATATTAAAAATCATATATTATTTAGGAAGTGTCATTGTATGACCCCTAGGTCACTTCGGACACTACTAACGTGAGATGTTTTATGCACCGGACAAACTCTTCTTCTTTTTTTTAGAGGAGAAAGAAAAAAGTGTATACGAGCGATAATTGGTGTATAGACCTTAACAAAAGAAAATCTATAACCATCCAATGTGCATGAAGACTATTTAATATAACATTAGTCAACTAAGAAATAATTATTTTATCAATTTAAATTCTTAGAAAAAAAACAAAGAATTTTTAAGAGTATCAGAGCCTATTTGAGATTTCTGCTAAAAAATGTTTATTTCTAGATGCATTTTAAAAAAATAGCTTTTTAGAAAAATGCTTTTGAAAAAAAACAATTTGTGTTTGGCTAATTCATTTGAAAAATGTTTTTGATTGCTTTCTCTGAACAATCAAGAATCACTTTACATTTTTCTCCCACTTTTTTTCTCCTCCCAAAAATACACATTTAAGCAATTCACATGTGTTTGTTGGAAAATTTAATTTTTAACAAAAGAATGATAGTTTGTTTCAACAAAAATATCATGCTCAATTCAAATATTTATTAAAATACTAATGATACTATGTAGAAATGTTAGAAATTAAGATAAATGAAGAGAGAATAGATTTGTGTTCAATTGACGTGTTATTAATAATTTTTAACAAAAGAATGTCTCAATGTTATCAATAGTTCACATTCTCAAGTCAATGCATATAAATATTCAAATGAAAGCTACAACATAAAGTTCCACCACTTGTAATTAGGGGTGAACAAAATCGAACCGCAAACCGAATCAAATCGCGAACCGAGTCAAACCGGAAAAATAACCCGACTAGTGGTTTGGTATTGAAAAAAAAACCCGACTATAATTGGGTTGGTTTGGTTTTAACTAAAAAAAGCCAACCCGAGACCAAACCAACCTGACATTATATATATAAAATTCTTTAATTTATATGGAAAATATTTATTATTATATAATTTATATATTTTTCTTTATCTTTCTCATAATTTTATCATTATGTTTAATATTAATTTGGACTTTGGACTACATAGTTGAGCCCACTTCTTGTTTTTAGGGATAAACAGAAGCCCAAATCAAATATACAATATTACAATTCAACTAGCGCTATATTTATTCTCTATATCAATTAACAAAAGTCAAAAACTCAAAAAGTAACCCTTCATCTTCAAAGTGTTAGTCACTGTAGGCGTAAGCTATTAGGGCAAACATTGAGCTCGCTTTTTCGTTTTTAGTTCAAATCATCATCAACTCATCTTAATTTGGGTAAGTAATCGCTACCCACTCGTTTCTTAGATTTTTTCTTTTGTTGCCATTGTCAACAACACCACAATTTTGGATAGTCTACTTCGCAGATGCAGACTATGGTATTTTTAAAAATATGTATGGAATATCTCACTTCAACAAAAGCTTGGTATTTTGGAAAATATGTATAGAAGATCTCACTTCAACAATATTTTGTTCTTCTAGGTACAAGGTCTTAAGTTGTAAGCAATGATGGTGTAGAATTTAAAATTTTGAATGTAAACAACTTGTATTAACTTTTGAGGACAGTATTTTGACTATATAAATTGTTTAAGCCACTATTTTACTTTCATCAATTTCTCTAATGTACTAGTCTACTAGATTAGTTGTATAATGAATCACTCTTGAAAAGAGGCTTTATGCTCATATTCCATTGCAACTATGAAGAGTGGTATTGTATCAAGTTTAGGTTGATATTGCCAATTATAGTTCCAAATGGAATGGGAAATTGCCTATTGAAAGCATGGGCTTGCAATGCCAAAAGAAACTACCGAATACTTTTTCTAGGATGAAAAATCAAGTTAGTGTTCAACAATTTTTTTAAAATCACGAAAGAAAACAGGCTCTTTAGTCTTTACCAAAAAAAACCCGAGAAAATCGAATAACCTGAAAAAATCCGAGATTAAAAAACCCTGACTATTATTGATTTGGTTTGGTTTATATATTTTTTAACCCGACTATTATTGGTTTGGTTTGATATTTAAAAAACCCAAACTAACCCGGTGATGTACACCCCTACTTGTAATAACACATGTACCAAGTCTCATCACTTGTAATAACTCGTCTATTTTGTTGTTACATTATTATAGACACTTTTATTAAAAAAAATAAATTATTATAGACGAAGATGTCAACAAAAAGTCTTTGTTGTGGTTATCCTAATAGCCCTACACACAGTGGTGGATCCAGGGTTTTCATTCAGGGGGTTCGAAAAATAAAAGTATAAACGTGTAAATAAGCCAACATAACACAACTCCAAGGAAGTAGTAGTATATAGTTTATAGGTACAAAAAGTTTGTTCCGTTACAGGAGACCTTTAAGAGAGTTTGGATTTTTTTGGGTTTAAATATACTCTATTAGCACTTTTTTTTTTAATTTTAAAAAAGGTGAAAGATTGATCTTGAAACTAAAGGAAGAGAAACTAAAAAGATAAAATGTTCACAATGGGGCTTGAACCCTAGACGCTAAGGTCAACTTAAAAAGAGATCTACCACTATTCTACAACTTAATTAATGTTCAAGTTAGGGTTCAAAAATAATATATCGACATAAATACAGAAAATTTATCTTATATATACAGTGTAATTCTTACCGAGGGGGTTTGGGTGAGTCCCCTGGAACCCACGTGGTTCCGACACTACTAACGTGAGATGCTTTATGCACCGGACAAACTCTTCTTCTTTTTTTAGAGGAGAATGAAAAAAATCTATAAGAGTGATAATTGGTGTATACACCTTAACAAAAGAAAATCTATAACCATCCAATGTGCATGAAGACTATTTAATATAACATTAGTCAACTAAGAAATAATTATTTTATCAATTTAAATTCTTAGAAAAAAAACAAAGAATTTATAAGAGTATCAGAGCCTATTTGAGATTTCTGCTAAAAAATGTTTATTTCTAGATGCATTTTTTAAAAATAGCTTTTTAGAAAAATGCTTTTGAAAAAAAAAATTTGTGTTTGGCTAATTCATTTGAAAAATGTTTTTGATTGCTTTCTCTGAACAATCAAGAATCACTTTACATTTTTCTCCCACTTTTTTTCTTCTCCCAAAAATACACATTTAAGCAATTCACATGTGTTTGTTGGAAAATTTAATTTTTAACAAAAGAATGATAGTTTGTTTCAACAAAAATATCATGCTCAATTCAAATAGGCTTAAGTCATCAGTGACCCCTTAAAATTGTCCGCATAATTCACTTACACACTTCAACAGACCCTATTTCCTATTAGGCACTCCAATCTTAAAAAATGAATACCTATTGAACATTTTTCTGACACTTAGTCAAAAGAGGAAGTGCGTGTAATACACATGCATATGATGTGACAAAATAACAAATCAAATGAAGACACGTGACATTTTAATTTAAAATAATTATAAAAATAAATTTTAAATATAAACAAGTCAAAATCTAAAAAGAAAAGATTTCAACTTTAAAAAAATATTGAGCTGTTTTTAGCCCAACAACCCAAAAGTTAACATTATCTCCAAAGTTCCACACACTTTTCCAACCTCAACAAAATGAAAAAAAAGAAAAGGAAACTTATCAAAATCCCACTAGTTTAGGAGCTGATTACTTAGTTATACTCTAGTTTGCAATATTATGAATCTTATTAGATTTTAGTGCGTTCAAATATTTTCAAATACATGTATCACGGGATAAATGGGGTTAAAATTAGGTGTAATTTGTTCTAGATACATTGTATCCAAGTGGATTTGCATATATCTGGGATACATAACAAATCTCGCTCGCCTTCCTCTCATCTCGCTCACCACTCTCCAATGTATATGATATCCCATATACATGACAATCACACCAGATACATACAAATACATGTATCTGGTGTGTATCTAGTGTGATTCGTATATATCTGGGATACATGACTATCTCGCTCGCCTCCCTCTCCGTCTCGCTCTCTTCTCTCCCTATTTTAATGTATATGATATAAAAAATAGATATACCTAGGAATATCTTCCTCAATATATGGTAAAAATTTCTTAATTAGTGATAAGATACGTAATTATTTGAAAGTATATGTAGAATTAGTATATATGGTATGGATGTATGAGCAAAATTCTCAGCCAATTTCAACAAAAACCCATCCAACAATTGTCCAGCAAGTTCTTGAAAATCCTTCAAACACTGAAGAAATGCTTAAAAAACAACAAAAAAAAAACTTGATCACCAACCTCTTTACAGCTCTTCTTCAAAGTTCTCACCTATTTGCAATTCTTCAACTTGGGCAGTTATTAATTAAGTGATGGCACATATCGTTCGATTTTGAATGATATAAAGATTCAAGCTGTGTCAGAATTCTGTCTATCAGCCAAATTGTCTTGTTATTATAAAAGGAAAAGGTCCGGATATAGTCCTCAATTTTGCCATTTAGAGCTGATACACCTCTCGTTATGAAAGTGACTCATAGATACCCTTACTGTTATACCAATGTCTCACATATACCCTTTTCTTCTAATGGAAGTGAAATTTTTTTTTTTTTAATTTAATTTTTAAATTTTTTTATTAAAAGAAAAATCTAGTAGGGGTAATTTTTTTCTATTGACTATTGTATTCATCTACTAATTTAAATTTATTATTTTGAAGGTCAAATTTATTTTTCATTTATTTTCTTATAAAATTAATAATAAATGCCCCTTTTTTTTTTTACAAAATATAAAAATTAAATTACAATATAACCGCAATTTCTTTTGGAACTTTTTAATCTTTTTTATTTACACTTCTTTCTTTTTATTTCTTTTATTTTTACACTAATGAATAAAGAAAAAATAAAATAAAATAAAAAACTCAAATAATAATAATCAAAGAAGTCAAAAAATAATTTATGAGTCAAAAATATCAAATACTTGATTTTAAAAAAAAATTTAAAATAAATAAAATTATTTTTTTCGCTTTTGTAACGATAGCCATATGTGATCCATTTTTGTAACGGTAGAGATTTATGTGAGCTATTTTTACAATGATATATTAGATCTAAATAACAAAGTTGAAAGATATATCAAACCCTTTTCTCTATTTTAAGTAAACAACTCAATTCTCACCCTACCCCACCCCACCCCCACCACGAAGAAAAAAAAAACGGTTCTCAGTTTTTTAGTTTCTTAGTTCTAGTTCAAGTATAACTACTAAAAAACCAAAAAGAAATAAAAGTATTCGAGGAATCAACTATGGAGAGGCAAAAACAGGGTTTCTGAAAACATTAAAAACTTGAGCAATCAACCATGGAGATGAAGAAAAAGATGAAATTCGGAAATAGAAAAGTCTCAATTCCTCAGAAATAATGTTTGAAATATTCTCGTGGCTTCCTGTTAAATCGTTAATGCGTTTCAAGTGCGTTTCCGAATTTTGTAATTCTCTAGTATCCGAATCAGATTTTTCGGATATTCATAGATGTCGTTCTATGACCCGTCCTGCAATAGAGTTCTTTCTCCATGAAAGGAAAGCTTTTTACTCGGCTGAGCAAGAGGAAGACGGAAATATCTCTGCCTCCTTTTTTCAAACTGAGAGATTTATTGGCCATGTCCCTGCATATTCTCGTATGAATTGCGCTAATGGTTTATTTTGCGTTTGGGAACCTTCAACTGTGCGATCTGCTGTGATTTTCAATCCCAGTACAAGAGAAGTTAGATTTCTTCCGCACCCAAATAAAGCTACTTCTTGTGGAAACTATTTAATAGGTTTTGAGCCAGAAGAGAACAAGTACAAAGTGTTTTTTTCGGAAAAGCTATGTGGGTACATAAAACAATGGGTTTTAACTTTAGGCATAGATGAATCGTGGAGAGAGATTCAAAGTATTTTCCCTTCTACTACAAATTGTAAGCCTAGTGTTTGCATTAGCGGAGTTATCTATCAGTTTGTTAGTGCTGACGAATGTGCTATAGCAGCATTTGATGTTAAATCTGAAAATTTTGAAATTATTACATTGTGGAATGAATCTACCTGGGTGTACTATTACCATTTGATAGAGGTGAAGGGAAAATTAGCAGTCGTGGATTATCACATGGTAAACAGCTCCTTCGACTTGTGGATTTAGAGCATTCTCCAAAAAGAGAATGGAAGAGACATGTTATTCGATTTCCTTCAAAATGGAATTACAAAGTACCTGGGCCTATATTAACCTGCACGTCCCGTGATGGGAAAATTGTACTTATCCGCACTTTAAGTCAGGTGCTTTATGCTGGTGTTATGATGTCATTGCAACGAGAAGGAGATGGAGAAAATTAGAAATCAAGGGGCTTCCTGAGGAGACCCACATCCATGGCATTTATAGTTATGTGGAGGCCTTAGATAGTACCATTTAGTATATGTTAAGAGTCTCATATACATACAGTAAGATGTTACTATATGATTGTGAGTTTTGGTTTATGGGATTTGTTAAATTTAAATAAATTCTTTTTATTTTAAGCTTGTTCTGTTTTTTTAAATAAATTTTCCATTTGTTTGTTTGTTCACTATACTGGTAAAGATATTCAGAGTAGTTTCCGCATTGTAACTGAATTTTGGCCGAATTTTAGCATCGAATATAATTACATAACACAACAGGGCTATTTTTTACTCAAGAGATTAATGACCATAGATGAATCAACCATTATGGTGCATTCATAATCACTCTATGACTCATCCTAGTGGAACAAAATTCTTTCCATCTTTGTGTCACATATCTCTGTTACTCTTTTTCTTTCATGTGATAAAGTAATATAACCTGACAATATATCTGTCTTCAGATTATCATTCCGATTATATTTTTTCAATAACCAAGAAATTCCAGAGAGCTAGCCAACACAAGTTTCAAACTCGGTGGATAATGGCGGGGACCCACATAGACAGGGGGAGCTACAACTCAAATTGGATACCAAAGAAGAACGTCAGGAAAGTTTCAGTACCTTCCTAACACGATTTAAAATTGTGAATTAATTGTCATTATCAAAAAGGGGGAGATTACTCCATAATAGAAGTTGATTTTGAAATATGACACCTAACTGATATACTAATTCTTTGCAGACGAAATCAAAAAGGAAAGAAGGAAAGAAGATAGACATGGCAGGCGACACAGAAGGAAAGCTACTCAAGATAATGACCACAATCCCAGCGCAATCAATTAAGCCATATCTGGAACTCAGGATCAATTCAAGATGACCAAAATCTTAGTTGTGAAGTACGCACTTCACTTGAGCTTGTACTATTTTCTTCTATTGTCTTTTATAAAGCTTTGTATTCTCTTGAGTGTACAATTGTAAACAAAAAGAAACAGAAAGATTTGAGTGTAGGTTTTACAAGTAGAGGTTGTGTCAGGGTAGAAAATCTGATTTGCATATCAGATAAGGCTTCAAGTTGTAACCCTCTGTACTACCCAAAATTCTCATCAAGCTCTTAAGGAAACCCTTGAAACCCAAGGGGACTGGAAGTAGGCACCACACTAGTGTTCCGAACCAGTATAAAATTCTCTGTGCCTTTTACTTTCCGCTTTTATATTCGCTTTATCTTATCTTACTAATCTGCAGGTCAGTCAACTGTCCAGGCTCGACAGTCGACTGAATAAGTTTTTACCCCCCCTACCCCCTTTACTTTCAATATTCAGTTGTAAAGTTTGTTAGTCAGTTAGAATCTTTAAGATTATTTAAAAGAATTGATTATTAAAAGAATAGGTTTGTTGCATGAAATTAAGTAACATGAATATAAGAACTTGAAATACAATTACGATTGATAATAAGGATTGGAGGCTTTATACCAAAATGGACACTTATTATAAATTCTTTTAAAATAAATCAATTTGCACATCATTTGAGCTAAAATTTTTTTTTTTGTGGTTTTTCAACTATCAATAAACAATTATACATAAACTTAAGAATTTAAAATTGGTGATATAACACAACTTTGATTTATAGGGAATTATTTTTGAAATTTTCTTTACTAAATGATATACATGACGATCATTAGCTTTTTTACCTTTTGTTTTGTTTTATTATCTAAAATTATAAATAAAATAGGTAAATATAATATTTTACCATCTTTAACACATACGTTAACTTATAACTATGATCGTCTCTAAATTTTTGTCACTGAAAATATACACAATATCAAACTATTAAAAATTGAAAAAAATAAAAGAAGAAAACAGGCTCATGGAGGTTCACTAAAAAAAAATACCTTACTATGACAATAATATGTGAGCGAAAATAAGGACCTGAAACATTAAAAAAAAGAAGAAGAGTTTTTAAGACAGTTTTAACACCCACCCACCCACCCCACCAGATCAAAAAAAAAAAGTTGTCTGTTTTTTTGGTTTCCTAGTTGTAGTCTAACACTCTTGGAAGGAAACGGAGAAAGAAAAAGAGGTTTTCTGAAAGCATTTAAAACTTGTGGCGCAACTTTCTCCAATCAATTATGGAGATAGAGATGAAGATGAAATTCGGAAATAGAAAAGTCTCAATTCCTCATGAAATAATGTTTGAAATATTCTCATGGCTTCCTGTTAAATCGTTAATGCGTTTCAAGTGCGTTTCCGAATTTTGTAATTCTCTAGTATCTGAATCAGATTTTTCGGATATTCATAGATGTCGTTCTATGACCCGTCCTGCAACAGAGTTCTTTCTCCATGAAAGGAAAGCTTTTTACTTGGCTGAGCAAGAGGAAGATGGAAATATCTCGGCCTCCTTTTTTCAAACTGAGAGATTTATTGACCATGCCCTTGCATATTCTCGTATGAATTGCGCTAATGGTTTATTTTGCGTTTGGGAACCATATTCTTTGCGGCCTGCTGGGATTTTCAATCCCAATACAAGAGAAGTAAGATTTCTTCCGCACCCAAATAAAGTTACTTCTTGTGGTGACTATTTATTAGGTTTTGAGCCAGAAGAGAACAAGTACAAAGTGTTTTTTTCAGAAACACGAAGAGGGTACATAAAACAATGGGTTTTAACTTTAGGCATAGATGAATCGTGGAGAGAGATTCAAAGCATTTTCCCTTCTATTACAAATTGTAAGCCTAGTGTTTGCATTAGCGGAGTTATCTATCAGTTTGTTAGTGCTGACAAATGTGCTATAGCAGCATTTGATGTTAAATCTGAAAGTTTTGAAATTATTAAATTGTGGGATGAATCTACCTGGGTGTACTATTACCATTTGATAGAGGTAAAGGGAAAATTAGCAGTCGTGGATTATCACATGGTAAAGAGTTCCTTCGACTTGTGGGTCTTTGAGCATTCTCCAAAAAGAGAATGGAAGAGACATGTCATTCGATTTCCTTCAAAATGGAATTACAAAGTGACTGGACCTATATCAACCTGCACGTCCCGTGATGGGAAGATTGTACTTATCTGCTACTTTAAGTCTGGTGCTTTATGCTGGTGTTATGATGTCATTGCAACGAGAAGGAGATGGAGAAAATTAGAAATCAAGGGGCTTCCTGAAGAGACCTACATCCATGGCATTTATAGTTATGTGGAGGCCTTAGATAGTACCATTTAGTATATGTTAAGAGTCTCATATACATATAGTAAGATGATACTATATGATTGTGAGTTTTGGTTTATGGGATTTGTTAAATTTAAATAAATTCTTTATATATTAAGCTTGTTCTGTTTTTTTAAATCAACCATTATGGTGCATTCATAATCACTCTATGACTCATCCTAGTGGAACAAAATTCTTTCTCCATGTCGGAGCTTATCACTGTGTCACAAATCTCTGTTACTCTTTTTCTTTCATGTGATAAAGTAATATAACATGACGATATATCTATCTTCAGATTATCATTCCGATTTTTTTTGTGTAATCCCACAAGTGGGGAAAGTGAATAAGAGTTTATGGTAGAAGCAAAACCAACTTAATAAATCGACCTTCCTTTCTCATAGATAGAAGATCTTAACAACATCATATTAAGGGTGTGTTCGGTATGAAGGAAAATGTTTTTAGGAAAATAAGTGGGTTTCTTATTTATTTTCTTGTGTTTGGTATGTAAACAAAAGATATTGTTAATGCATTTATATAAAATCTAGAAAAATACTATGAGAGGCGGGGTGGGGGTAACAATGTGGATTTGTGGGGTGGTGGAGATGGGGTATTATGGGAAGGGGTTGAAGATGAGGTGTGCTGGAGAGTGGGGAGGACACAATCAACTGTTGGGAAAGGCAAGAATAAATAAATGTGTACGACAGGGCAATAGCGGAAGAAAAACCCAAGTTCAAACTTTCCCTTCTATTTGAACCAAGAGAAGACAAACTAATGCAAGTTTAATACTGTTTGGGGTAGCAAACAAATCAACTAAAGCAATCAAAATAAAATCAACACATGAGACACCAAGTTTAACGTGAAAAACCTCTTTGGTGTGAAGAGTAAAAACCACAAGGCCAAAGCTTCACTATAATCAACAAGAGTTACAAAAGTGTTCTCCAAAATGGCCACCAGCAAAGTGTCAAACAACGAGCAACACAACTACAAGATAGCACCAAAAACTAGAGAAATAAAAAGGAGTAAAATTACCAAATCGTAGCTACTGTTCACGAGTTAAAATCTAGAGCTACAGGACTCCAAATCAACCTCTCTTAGTTTCCAATCAAAGATCAAGTTGAAAGGAACAAGCTGTCCAAAAATCAGCTCAATCGGACAAGGAACGAAGCGGGAATCGCAATTTGAAATTGGTTGTTAGGGCTTGTGCGAAAATCTGCACTCTCTCACTTTTCTCTCTATATGACTGCTGATCAATCTCTTGTGAAAAAACAAAATAAGACCTAAAAAAATTCTTACATATGCACCATGATATTGGACTTATGGACAAAAGTTGGCTAGTCCATATTGGACTATTATTTATCCACATAGGAAGGAAAAAAGACCCAAAATCCAACATCAACGTGGAATGCTAAGTAGTGACGGAGGGGAGAATATCCAGGATTGTATTGTCCCATTCAAGTGGTTTGATGACAAGTAGACTGATTGTAGGTTTTGAAGACCACTTACATTGGAAGGAATTGAACCAGTTAGGGAATTGGACGAAAAATCTAAGATTTCAAGTTGCGTCTAGCTTCTGTTAAAGGATAAGCACTCAAGTCAGCCATTGAAGCTATTATTTGGAAGTGATAATAATATGAGCTTTCCAAATATCAAGAACTGGGAAATTGGTCCTTGTAAGTGGTTATTATCAAGGAGCAAAACATCTATGTTGGTGAGATTTTGTAGAGGTCCCTATGAGATTACATGATCTCATGTCCAATTCAAGAAGTGAAGTTAGATAGCTAAATGATTGAGGTATCTTAACAATATCATTCACACCAGGCGATATAAGAACATGAGAGATGTACTGCTATTCCATTTGGTCGTGGGAAACTTAATGGTGAACCGGGGATTGGATGATAAATAGGGATATTCCAAGTTGGGAAGGTGAAACACTCTTTCGGGCAATATCACACGTAGTTCTGTCTTTGAAAGCCATAGAGTTGTTAAATAAGATCATATGGATAAACAGTCGAGATACGAAGAACGTATAATTTTGAAAGAATGAGAGATTTCAGAAGGATTTATGGCAACCACATGATTGATTGTCATGGCACTAATGAGGTAAGGATGAGGAGAAAACAAGTTGACAGAGAAAGGAATATGACATAAATAATGCAAGTTTTTGACAGCCCATTTCTGCACAAAAAATAATCATTATCATATCATTATATCATTCATATATCATCATATCATATATTACTAAGTGTGGAAACAAAAAAAGTTGAAAGTTGAAATACTATTTTACTCCTACACTAAATTAAAATATTATAAATATTTTGTTAATTACATGTTTAAATATTAGTGATAATCAATTACTACATAGAGTAAATAGAGAGTTCGTGTGCTCATAGGAGGATTGTTTACTCTTCCAGATTTTAATGGAGGTTCAGTTGCATATATTTAATATTCTTAAAGTTGTTCTCTTTATCTATTTTGGCCCTTTGAAATTCCATTTTTAGTGGTGTTTCACTTAAATATTATTTGCACATATCTTTTTCTTATCTACATTTCTTTTTAATTATTTTTCTTCTTTATTTGTTTTAAATAAATATTTTTCTTCATAACTTATATCTAATTACCTATTCAATTGTCATTCTTAATATCCATAACCTTCATGCTTTTCATATTCATAATCTTCAAATGTTTAATTTAAAACTTTAAGATGTCTTTCGGTATTCCTCTATTTTTATCTATATAAATTCATCTTTTTTGTTTCATGAAACTCACACCCAAGATTATCCTTTCCATTTTAAGGTTAAAGTAGTGAAGTCATCATACCTTAGTCTGAGTATATATATATATATAGAGAGAAAATGGTCTAAAACCCCCCCAATCTATACCCGAAATCCCAACTACACACTCCAACTTCACGAGTGTCCTATTACCCCCCTGAACATTTTAAAAGTGAAATATATACCCCCTTAAAAAGGCATACCCAGATTTGTATTGGGCAGTGATCTGCACGCTCCTGCCACATCACATCACCTTTTTTAATATTAAAAAAATTAATTTTTTTTCTTTATTTTACAGCCATAGCATCATCAACCTGGTGCTAAATTATTTTTCATCAGTTTTCTTCTAAATTCCTCTCAATTCAATCTTCGAAAATTTCTAATTTTCTTTTAATAATCGTTGATTCAACCCTCAAATTCTCTATTTATTTGCATAATCTCCTGTTTTTTCTCTTTTGATTGATGAAATTTTCACCCAAAATCATTAATAATTCAATGCCCAAAAATTCCTTTTTATCAATTTTAGGGTTTAAGTTTTTAGCCATAGTTAGTTTAGTTGGAATGTTGAAAAATGAAGATTTTGTATGACTTTTGTATAATATAATGTTCATGGTAGATTTGATAACCAAAACCTTTTTAGATCTGGAAAGAAAAGATAAAGAATGCATCTGACTTTTAAAATTTGTATTTAAGCTTGAGTTTGCATCTCCTATCTTGGAGTGATAAAAACAAAGTATGCGGTGATGGTGATTTTAGTGGCAGTTTACATCGGTACTGGTTGTTAATGGGTTAATAACATAGATTATTTTCGATAAATTTTTAGTAGAGCTAATATGAGAAGTGTGTGATTTGAAAATGAGAGGGAGCTTATTGATGGAAGAACTATGGGGGCGGAGACCTGGTAGTGGAGGAGCCAAGCTCACCTGACGAATCAAAGATGCCATCACTGCCGGTCTGTTAAAGAGAAGAAGAATGAAGAAAAAAAACGTAAAAAGTGACAAATAATTAAATAAAAGGAAACATAAAAGTTTTTTTTAAAAAGCAAAAAATAAATATGAAATAAGGAAAATATTAAAGTTTTAATTAGTTTTTTTGCCTCTCACTCTCTCAAAGAGAATGAACTACACCTTCTTTGCCACCTCAGCATTTAGGGATCAAATAATTTCTCTTTAAAATAGTTTAAGGGGGTGATAGGACACCCGTGAAGTTGGAGTGTGTAGTTCGGATTTCGAGTATAGATTGGGAGGGGGGGGGGGTTAGACCATTTTCTCTCTCTCTCTCTCTCTCTATATATATATACTCATAAATGTATATTATTTTTTATGCTTCACACAGTGAAAACATTCATAAATGTATATTATTTTTTATACATTACCAGGTTATTAAAGAGATATCTACGAGTAAGCTTTCTTAAAAAGTGAGTTTGATATCTTAAAAATAAGATATATGGGAAAATGCACAAGTACCCCCCTAGACTATGACCGAAATCCCAAAGACACACCTAAACTTAACTAAGATCCTATTACCCCCCTAAACTAATTTAAAATGGAATAAATACACCATAAATGCTGACGTGGCACAAAGAGTGTGCACACTCTCTTGAAAGCATGTGATGGGTGAACAAATTGGATACATGTCCTTTTTTAATTGGTAACTTTATAATTAGTTAGTACTCATAATTATGGATATTTAAACTTATATATATTTAATTATTTTCATTTCTTTCTTTGTAAAATATTTATTTTTCTTTCTCACTTTAAACTTTTTATTTATTTTTCTTTCATTAATTTCTTATCTTTTCACTTTTAATGATTTTTAAAAAATTATGTGTATTTTTTTTAAAAAATAATTAAAAAGTTTTAACGTTTTTTATGTTTTTAAAAGCTAAAAAATAATTAACGTTTTAATTTTTTTATGTTTTATTTGATTTTCTTCACTTATATGGTCCTCTTCCGATCTTGAATACACCAAAATGTCATCTATTAATACTTTCACAAAAAAATCTAGAAATGGCTTGAACACCCTGTTCATCAAATCCATAAAAGCTGCTGGTACATTTGTTAGCCCGAATGACATGACTAAAAACTCAAAATGACCATACCGTGTTCGAAAAGCTTTATTGGGTAATCTTGATTTTGACCCTCACTTGCTGATAACCTGACCTCAAGTCGATCTTTGAAAAACAATTAGCACCTTGTAACTGATCAAACAAATCATCAATTCTAGGGAAGGGATATTTGTTCTTAATCATTACCTTATTCAACTGTCGGTAGTCAATACACATTCTTAACGAGCCATCTTTCTTGCGTACAAATAAAACTGGTGCTCCCCATGGGGACATACTAGGCCTTATGAACCACCTTTTCTATCAAGTCTTTTAATGGCTCTTTCAACTCCCGTATTTCTGCCAGAGCCATTCTATATGGAGGGATGGAGATAGGTTGAGTATCTAGAATCACATCAATACAAAACTCTACTTCTCGTTTTGGAGGCAAACCCATAAGATCTTCATGAAATACATCGGAAAATTCATTTGCCACTGGAATGGATTGAAGAGTTGGTGACTCATTGTCATGATCCAAAGTACCCCCTAGACGTGACATAGTGTACAAGACCCCGAAAGGCCTCATGCAATCCACTTACCATGCATCATACAAGATAATAGCAATTCAAGAGTTCAAAAGACAATTCCATATCAAAAGAGTTTGCAAAGCATAGCGGAAGTCTAAACGCATAGTCTCAAAGCCATCTAAAACTCATAAGAATAGAAAGAACGCTGGGATGTAATCCATACAAAGTCTTCAAAAGAAAGTAAATGACATGAAAGTAAATGTGGCTACGTCCTCAAACATATGAGGACTCACCAAATTCTTCAAGATCTCTAATATCACGAACTAGCCACGAGAATATGGGGATGAGCCGAATCCTACACTTATAAGAAAATGTAGACAACAGTATGCATTAGTATAAAAATGTAACAAGTATGATAACCATGCATAAAACATTTAAACATGCAAAAAGGGACAATTTTATCACATGCAATGATCAAGCTAAACCATGAGTTATAAATCATGATCAATCCAAGCTAAACATCTTTACTTTACTTGAGAAATACCTTTAAAGTCACTTTAGTTCATTATTGTGGGAAGTAGCCTTAACCGACATGTAAGACTATGTGAACTATCAATATGGAATCTGGTGTCTACCCTACACCGAAAAGAGGTGTACTACTTGCCAAGGTAAGACCATAAACTTCTAGCTTACGTGGATCTACTAGCTAATGTCTATCTAGAAAATCATCCTATGGTGGCACATAGTTTATGGAACAAGAGATTGCATTTGGAAACCCGGCCTCTACTACGGGAGAGCTTCCACTAGAAACCCGGCCTCTACTGCGGGAGGCTTCCATCTCAATATCCTCTCGGTGCTAAGCATAAATCCCACGAAGTTTAGTCATAATTCTTATTCATCTTATTATCCATGGAAAGGCACAACTAGAGTTACCAATCCAAGATAAAGTTCATTAGTACAAACGTTTCATCTTTGATGGACTAGTCCAAGCTTACGTCATTTAGAATAACTCTTTAGTCCTTGATTCAACTTTAGTTGAGAAAACCTTTCAACATGTTATGAATTCTTTATGTGAGAAAAATCCTTTCACATTCATGGTTTTGAGTAATATGTGAGAAACCCTTTCACAACTCAACAACAACATCATTCATGCTTCAATCTCAAAGCAATTAATAAATCATCATAATATTTATCATTGAACATGCATACTTTCATAAAACCCATCTTTTGATCATTCCTAATTCATTATGAAATAATAGCTTTTAGAAATCGTAAATCATGCATGGGTTCATATAGACTTCATGAACTTCATCCTCTTCACAATTCAACCCATCAACAAACCTAATTTCGAAATTGGGGAAATCACATGAGTTCATGGGAATTCATCTTAATTAATGAAATTCAACTCAATTCATGCTTCATAGTTCATAAAGCAATCAATTAAATCAACATTTAAAAGAACCCATGGCATAGAAGAAAAACCCTAACTTCAATGGAGAATTTCTAACTTGTAAAATATAGAATTTTAGGGACTCTATAGAGAAAAGGGCTCTATAGATGAAGATCATCATACCTTGAGGTTCAAAGTCCTTAATCAATTGATGAATGGAAGCTTTATTTCTTGAACCCTAACTTGACCTCTTTTTCTTCTTCTTCAAACTTTTCTAGTGAGAGAATATTTGGAGAGGTTTGAGAGTATTTGAAAAGTGATTAGGAAAGGTTGATTTTATGCTAAAAAGGTTTATATAGTGTTAGGGACAGTAGGGAACCGACCTAATTAAGTAAATAACTCATTGGGTGAAAAAACCGAAAGATCCCTAAAAACATTTCCCGAAACCCTTCACCTATGGTTGGTAGGTCCACCTACTGATAGTAGGTCATGTCGTAGGTCCCCCCAAAACATTTTTTCAATTTTTCTCCCCCTAGGCAGTAGCACCTACGACCCCCACCCCCACTTGACCTACGATTGGTAGGTCCACCAACGGTTAGTAGGTCAAGTCGTGGGTCACCACATTTTACAAATCGAAGTTTTCCATTCTTTTCGAATCTAGGGTGTTACATTATCTCCCCCTTGGGAACATTCGTCCTCAAATGAGATTCAAGACATCATAAGGAAGGTAAGATCAAGATCTAACAGCTCAACATGCATGCAATCACATAAATGCACATATCCGAGGAGGAAAACATCAACTCCAAGCTAAAGCATGTTCAAAACATCATTTCATGAAGGCTTAATGCAATTCACACTCAATTGCACATAATCATAGAGAAATAACACAAGCTAGTTCATTTTCTCAAAATTAGACTCTTCATGAACATGTATAATCAAGGAATCATGGAAATAACTAAGACACATGAAGCCAAAAGAATGAACCATGAGGAACTAGATACCTCAACCTAGAGTAGGATCAGAGGGAAAGAGATGAGGATATCGGGACATCATATTAGCCTCGGGCTACCAAGTAGCACCCTCAACTAATTGATTCCTCCAAAGAACCTTCACGGAAGCAACTTCTTTATTTCTTAACTTTCGGACTTGCTGGTCTAATATCTCAACCAGAACTTCTTCATAGGAAAGGCTATCCTTTATGCCAAGACTCTCCAATGGCACTATAGATGTCGGATTTCAAACACATTTCTTCAACAAGGAGACGTGGAAAACCGGATTCACCGATGCCAAATCATTAGGCAAGTCAAGTTCATAAGCAACTTTAACAACACGTCTCAAGATTTGATATGGGCCTATATAACGGGGACTAAGCTTACCTTTCTTTCCAAACCTCACTACACCCTTCATGGGTGAAATTTTCAAGTAAACCCAATCATCAACATCAAATTCTAAATCTCTCCTTCTAACATAGGCATAGGACTTTTGTCGACTTTGGGACATTTTCAACCTTTCTCTAATAAGCCGAACTTTCTCCATAGCCTCATATAGCAACTCGAGACCTATCAAAGCAACTTCACCAACTTCAAACCAACCTATAGAAGATCTACACCTCCTACCATAAAGAGCTTCAAACGGAGCCATACCAATACTAGAATGGTAGCTATTATTGTAAGCAAATTCAATCAAAGGCAAATGATCATCCCAATTACCCTTGAAATCAATCACACAACTCTCAACATATCTTCCAAAGTTTGGATAGTACGTTCCGCTTGCCCATCGATTTGAGGATGAAAGGCCGTGCTAAGCTTAAACATGAGTACCAAGACACTTTTGGAAAGACGTCCAAATTTGAGAAGTAAATTGTGCACCACGATCGGAGATAATTGATAAAGGCACTCCATGCAACCTAAACTTTTCTCTCAAGTACAATTTAGCATAATCCTCTGTTGAATAAGACACCTTGACTGGAATGAAATGGGCTAACTTCGTCATACGATCCGCAATAACCCAAATCAATCATATTGCCGCCGGGTGCATGGTAAACCAACAATAAAGTCCATATTCAAATCTTCCCACTTCCAAGTAGGAATACTAATATATTGAGACAAACCTCTCGGCTTTTGATGCTCAACTTTCACGTGTTCACAATTAGGACACTTAGCTAGAAATTTTGCAATATCCTTCTCCATCCCATTCCACCAATAGACCTCCCGCAAATCACGGTACGTCTTGGTAGCTCCCGGGTGAATGGAATATCGAGAACTATGGGCTTCCGACAAAATTTGTCCTCTTAAGTCATCTACATCGGGAACACATAAATGACCTTGATATCGAAGCACACCATCTCCCCCTTGGGAGAAAGCCTCTACGGACTTCTTGAGCACCGCTTCCTTCAACTCAACTAAGTTAGGATCAAGATCTTGCTTGGTCTTCATATCGAACACGAAGGAGGATTCTGAACCATTGTGAATCATAATACCACCCTCACTAGAATCAATCAACCGAACACTCAATCGGGCCAATCTATGAACATCACGAACCAATACTTTCTTACCATCCTCAACATGAGCAATACTACCCATGGACAACCAACTAAGAGCATCGGCCACCACGTTCGCCTTGCCGGGGTAATAGAGGACACTCATGTCATAGTGCTTTAAAAACTCAAGACACCTCCTTTGGCGAAGATTTAGATCCTTTTGCTTGAACACATATAGCAAACTCTTATGGTCGGTAAAGACATCAACATGCACCCCATACTAATGCCTCCAAATCTTTAAAGCAAACACAACCGCCACTAATTCTAAGTCATTGGGAGGATAGTTATATTCATCTATCTTGAATTGCCTTGAAGCATAAGCAATGACTTTCCCATTTTGCATAAGAATACGCCCTAACCCAATCCTTGAAGCATTACAATAAAACACAAACCCATCGGTTCCGGTAAAGTCAATATCAGAGCTGAGGTAAGTCTATCTTTCAATTCTTGAAAACTCTTCTCACACGCTTCGGACCATGTGAACTTAACCTTCTTTTGAGTCAAAGCCGTCAATGGGGAAGCAATCGAAGATAACCCTTCAACCAACCTCCTATAGTAACCAGCCAAACCCAAGAAAGTTCGAATATCCGAAGGTGATAGAGGTCTAGGACAATTCTTAACTGCATCTGTCTTCTTAGGATCTACTTCAATAACCTTATCGGAGACAATGAGAGCAGGAAAAGCCACAGACCTTAGCCAAAACTCACACTTACTAAACTTTGCGAAGAGTTGATGTTCCTTGAGAACTTGCAACACAATCCTCAAATGATCGGCATGATCATCCTCACTCCTGAGTAAATCAAAATATCATCAATTAACACAATCACAAACATATCAAGATATTGTCTAAACACCCTATTCATCAAATTCATAAACGCGGCCGGAGCATTCGTCAACCCAAACGACATCACTAGGAAGTCATAATGGCCATATCTAGTCCGAAAAGCCGTCTTCAGAATATCATCTTCTTTCACCCTCAATTGGTGATAACCCGAATGAAGATCAATCTTAGAGAAGTAACTTGCCCCTTGGAGTTGATCAAACAATTCATCTATCCTTGGAAGAGGATACTTATTCTTAATGGTAACCTTGTTCAATTGACGGTAGTCAATGTACATATGAAGTGAACCATCTTTCTTTCGAACAAATAAAACTGGAGCACCCAATGGAGAGATACTTGGGCGGATGAAACCCTTATCCAACAAATCTTTCAATTGCTCCTTTAACTCTTTAAGTACTGCCGGGGCCATTCGATAAGGAGGAATAGAGATAGGTTGCGTATCGGGGAGAAGATCAATACCAAAGTCTATTTCCTTCTCGGGAGGAACACCGCATAGATCATCGGGAAACACTTTCAGAAACTCATTTACAACAGGGACCGACTCAAGATTAGGGGTTTCGGAATCCATATCCCTCACCCTAACAAGATGGTATATACAACCCTTAGAAATCATCTTTCTAGCTTTAAGACGTGACACAAATTGACCTTTAGGCATAGAATTTCCCCCTTCCACTCTAGGATAGGCTCAATTAGGAATTGAAACTTAACCACTCGGGTCTTACAATCAATAGAGGCATAACAAGAATGCAACCAATCCATCCCAAGAATGATATCAAAATCTAACATATCAAGCTCTACAAGATCAACATAAGTGACTCTATGGGATAAGGAGACGGGGCAATTTCTATAGACTCTCTTAGTCACAATAGATTCACCAATAGGAGTAGAGACACAAAAGGTATCTAATAACACATCTGGAAGAACATCAAACTTCATAGCCACAAATGGCGTCACAAAAGAGGATGTAGCACTAGGATCAAGCAAAGCATAAACATCAAAGTGAAAAACTTTCAACATATCGGTAACCAGATTGGGAGAACCCTTTTGCTCATGGCGAGTCAATTTTTCTTGGGAGCATTTGAACCCGAACCACTAGGTGGAGCTTGCTTACCTTCTCTTCCCTTAGCCGTGAGAGATGGACAATCCCTTATCTTATGACCGCTCTTACCACAACCGAAGCAACCATCTGTATTGGCTAAGCACTTGCCCTAATGCTTCCTCCCACACTTAGCACAAGTAGCCGATGAGAATCCACCACCAATTCCTCCTTGAGGCTTAGGGTTAGGCACCCTATCTTTGTTGAGCTTAGCAGGAGAATTGGAGGAACCTTGACCGGAGAACTTTTGTCGAAACTTAGAAAGACCATTTCCATCGGACCTTGAATGTGAGAAATTACCATCACCGTTATTAGCCCTCTTTCCCTCCCTAGACCTTTCCTTAAGTTTCTCCTCTTCTATTTGTTGAGCATGAACCATGAGACGAGAAATATCCATGTCATTGACAAGCATAGAGGTACGGCATTCCTTGACCACCATTTCGGACACTCCCAACACGAACTTACTAATCCTTACCCTAGGATTGGCAACCATTGTAGGAGCATATCGAGATAATTTTATGAACTTCAAAGCATACTCCTTCACGCTCATTGCTTTCTCGATGAAGATTGATGAACTCAAGAACCCTTGCCTCCCTCATCTCAAGGGGAAAGAACCTATCAAGGAAAGCAACCTTGGACTTTTTCTAATCAAGAGGACCCACATCAACCGCCCTCTCACACTTCTATTGTTCAAACCACACTTGAGCCACACCCTTGAGTTGATAAGAGGCCAACTCCACCTTTTCCTCCGGTATCACACACATGATTATTAGCACCTTCTACACCTCATCAATGAACTCTTGAGAATCTTCCTCAAATTTAGAACCATGAAATTCTAGAGGATTCATTCTAGTGAAATCCCTCACTCTAGATGTCGTCGTACCCACATTTGGGTTCACTGGAGCCACAACCTCCCTATTGGCTTGAGTCGTCATGGCTTGAGCCAACACTTGAAAAGCAGCCCTAAACTTCACATTAGTCACTTGTTCGGCCAAAGGGTCGGCTGGAACTTGAGGAACTTGAGGAAGAGCTTTTGTTCCACATTCTCTCCCGCATTCCTTCTAGCATAAGCTCTTTGAGTAGCCATATCCTGAAACGCATAGGATAGGGATTAGGAGGGAGACATATAGAGTTAAACTCTATGGCATGACTTTAGAATAATAAAAGAAGTGGAGTTTCCTACTCAACTTATAGCCTCTCATTTATAAATGTGGCGTACTTCACACACATGAACAAGACTCTACTCGACGTGGCTTATGAGACTTCCTAGGACCTTTCTAAAACCTTGTGCTCCGATTACCAAGTTTGTCATGACCCAAAGTACCCCCAAGGCCTCATACAAGCCACTTAGCATGTATCATACAATATAATAGCAATTCAAGAGTTCAAACGACAATTCCATATCAAAAGAGTTTACAAAGCATAGTGGAAGTCTAAATGCATAGTCTCAAAGCCATCTAAAACACATAAGAATAGAAAGAACGTTGGGACGTAACCCATACAAAGTCTTCAAAAGAAAGTAAATGATATGAAAGTAAATGTGGCTACGTCCTCGAACATATGAGGACTCACCAAATTCTTCAAGATCTCTAATATCACACACTAGCCAAGAGAAGATGGGGATGAGCTGGATCCTACACTTACAAGAAAATGTAGGCAAGACTATGCGTTAGTATAAAAATGTACCAAGTATGATAACCATACATAAAACATTTAAACATGCAAAAATTGAAATTTTTATCACATGCAATTATCAAGCTAAACCATGAGAAAAGGGTTAGAAATCATAAGTTATAAATCATGATCAATGCAAGCTAAACATCTTTACTTTACTTGAGAAATACCTTAAAAGTCACTTTAGTTCATTATTGTGGGAAGTAGCCTTAACCGACATATAAGACCATGTGAGCTTTCAACATGGAATCTGGTGTCTACCCCACACCGAAAAGAGGTGTCCTACTTTCTAAGGTAAGACCATAAATTTCTAGGATACATGGATCCACTAGCTAATGTTTATCTAAACAATCATCCTATGGTGGCACATAGTTTATGGGAAGAGAGATTGCTTTTGGAAACCCAGCCTCTACCACGGGAGAGCTTCCACTAGAAACCCAGCCTCTACTATGGGAGAGCTTCCACTAGAAACTCGGCCTCTACTATGGGAGAGCTTCCATCTCAATATCCTCTCGGTGCTAAGCATAAATCTCACGGAGTTTAGTCATAATTATTATTCACCTTATTATCCATGGAAAGGCACAACTAGGGTTACCGATCTAAGCTAAAGTTCATTAGTATAAATGTTTCATCTTCCATGGACTAGTCCAAGCTTACGTCATTTAGAATAGCTCCTTAGTCATTGATTTAACTTTAGTTGAGAAAACCTTTCAACATGTTATGAATCCTTTATGTGAGAAAAATCCATTCACATTCATGGTTTTGAGTAATATGTGAGAAACCCTTTGACTACTCAACAACAACATCATTTATGTTTCAATCTCAAAGCAATTCATAAATCATAATAACATTCATCATTGAACATGCATAATTTAATAAAACTCATCTTTGGATCATTCATAATTCATCATGAAATCATAGCTTTTAGAAATCGTAAATCATGCATGGGTTCATATAGACTTCATAAAATTCATCTTCTTCACAATTCAATCCATCAACAAACATAATTTTTAAATTGGAGAAATCACATGAGTTCGTGGGGATTCATCTTAATTAATGAAATTCAACTCAATTCATGCTTCATAGTTCATAAAACAATCAATTAAGTCAACATTTAAAAGAACCCATGGCATGGAAGAAATATCCTAACTTCAATGGAGAATTTCTAACTTGTAAAATAGAGAAATTTAGGGACTTTATGGAGGAAAGGACTCTATAGATGAAGATCATCATACCTTGAGGTTCAAAGTCCTTAATCAATTGATGAATGGAAGCTTTATTTCTTGAACCCTAACTTGACCTCTTCTTCTTCAAGCTTTTCTAGAGAGAGAATTTTTGTAGAGGTTTTGAGAGTGTTTGAAAAGTGATTAGGAAAGCTTTATTTTATGCTTAAAAGGTTTATATAGTGTTAGGGACAGTAGGGAACCGACCTAATTACGCAAATAGGTCATTGGGTGAAAAGACCGAAAGATCCCTAAAAGAATCTGCCGGAACCCTTCACCTACGGTTGGTAGGTCCACCTACTGACCGTAGGTCATGTCGTAGGTCACCACCAAATCATTTTTTCAATTTTTCTCCCCCTAGGCGATAGCACCTATGACCCCACCCCCACTTGACCTACGGTTGGTAGGTCCACTAAAGGCAGTAGGTCAAGTCGTGGGTCACCACATTTTTAAAAATTGAAGATTTTCGTTCTTTTCGAATCCGGGGTGTTGCACTCAGCATCTGTATTTTTCACTCTCACTAGATGACATTTGTAACCTGCAGACATCATCTTCTTTGCCTTAAGATAAGAAATAAATTTACCTCTTGGCGCCCCAATATTTCCTTTCCATTCGAGGACTGCCTCTTTTGGAAAATGGAAATGCACCATCTTAGTTCAGCAATCTACCGTGGCATAACAAGAATCTAACCAATCCATACCCATTATAACGTCAAAATTTACCATTTCTAGCTCAACAAGGTCAGCCAATGTATTACAATCACAGATAGTTACAATGCAATTACGATAAACCTTTCTAGCTATAATAGACTCGTCAATCGGTGTAGACACTTCAAATGGCTTCACCAATAATTCTGGTATTCTTTTGAACTTCCCAGCAATAAATGGAGTAACATATGATAATCTAGACCCCGGATCACTTAATGCATATACAATATGTGAAAAGATGGACAATGTACCTGTAACCACATCCGGTGAAGCTTCCAAATTTTGTCGATCCCCCTGAGCATATATGTGATTTTGAACTGCCCTAGAACTAGCTGATCCCCTAGCTCCTCTACCATGTCCTATAGGCATCTGTAGTCCCCTACCTAAAGGAAGTATTGATGATGATGATGATGCAACAACTGATCTGGTAAGCTGTGCCACACAACTCATGCCCCTACGAGGGTAGTTTCTCATCATATGTCCTTGTGTACCACACCAAAAACAAACATTTTTCCCAAACCTACATGCACCTAGATGATTTCTTCCACATTGTTTACAAGGTTGTCGAGGAGGCCTTGATTGGCTCGTACTTCCCTGCTCTTGATGAACCGCTATTTGTTAACCTTGACTTTCATTTCTTTGCCCTAATGGATTGCCCCTAAACCCTTGAAACCGCGGTGGAGCACTAGCTGTAGAGTAGAAATATGATGGCCTAGGTGATCTGTTAAAGAACCGAGGCCTAAACTCACCTTTGGATGGCCTAAACTTCCCCATGGATCTGGCCCTCTTGGAATGCCCTCTTTCCGACTCTTGTGTCCTTCTTTTTTGCCTTTGATCCTCCAACTTATGCGCAAAAGCTTGCATCCTTGCTATATCCATGTCTTTATTTAACGAAGCAATGGTACAATCTCTAACCAAATATGAATCTAATCTATCCACATATCGATGAACTCTATCCTCCATAGTAGCTACTACATTAGGAGCGTACCTAGCAAGGGAATTAAATTTGAGACTGTACTCTCTCACGCTTATACTCCCTTGGTGGAGATTTAAGAACTGATCCGCACGGGCCTCTCGGATCTCCAATGGCAGATAATGGTCAAGAAATGACTTTTTGAACTCCTTCAAAATAGTTGAAGGTGCATCTGTCCCCCTAGATTGCTTCCATGCTTCGTACCACAATATAGCCACACCCTTTAATCTTTCCATGAGCTCGCAAGTTTGATTCAGTTGTAGCGCACAAATTACCTCCTCCGTATCTTTAATTCACTTAAGATTCTGGAATGCTTCCTCAAAAGTCTCTGGTTCTTTTTCATTTTATTCATCTACTAGGGTAGCATTGACATACTTTAGATTTTTCTTTCTGATCCTTGATGACCTTCTAAGTGAAGGGGTGTTTGTTTTATCCATTTAGCTCACCTTCTTTACTTGGTTGTCCGTACAATCAGTTTACCAAGGATTTTGAGCCACACCTTCTTCAATAGTATCTTCATTAGCTTCATCTAGATTCAACTGGATATGAGACGTCCAATAAGTCTTTGAGAACATCTCAATCTGGGAACAGTTCCTTATTTGAAGACCACCATGAAGAGGCTTTATCAAATATCACATTCCGAGAAATGCAACACTTTCTCATTGTTTGATCACAAAATCACCACCCTTTTCATTGAATGTCATACCCTCAAAGACACTCCTAACAACCTTCTTGTCCATCGTGCTACATAAATGATTAGGTACAAATACATAGAATACACATCCAAGAACACAAAAATAGCTTAGTGAAGATTTCATATTCCATAGTTTCTTAAAAGGTGAAAGAAAACTTAACCTTTGTTGAGGAAGTTTATAGATCACAATAGCTGCAGTCTTCATAGCTTCCACCCAAAATTGTCCCAGAATATTTTTCCCGTGAAGCAAGTTCCGACAAATTTCTACTAGGTGTCTCTTCTTCCTTTATGCTATGTCATTTTGTTGTGGCATATTTTGACATGTGAAATGGAGATGTATTTGATACTTTTGAAGGAATTCAGATTCATATGAGGTATATTCCCCAAATTGTCAGTTCGCAGGTAAAGAATTTTCTTGCCAACTTCTGCTTCAGCAACCTTTATGAATTCTTAGAATTTTGAAAATGTGTCAGACTTTTCCTTCTAAAAATAAATCCACACTTACCTGGAAAAATAATAAATGAAGGTCAACATATATTTCATCCCACCTATAGAGAATTGCTTGACATGTCTGAACATATTTGACTTAACTAATGTTGGAGTTCTTCGACTGAACTTCATCTATACACAAAAATAAAGGTGAGAAGAAGAGAAGAAAATATTTTCTGGTGGAAAAGCTGATCTTTAATTGAACTGAAATTGTGTTTAAATACAGAAAAATGAAATAACTAAAGCCTATATTCAAGCAACTACTTTGCACATGATTGCATGATAAACAAACTCTTAAAATTAGCAACTTAACTCCTAAAAAACAGCAACTAACTTAAAATGCTGAAGATGGCTAAAAAACTAGAGAAAAAGCAGCAACTTCTATTGGCTAATTACTGCAGTAACTGAGGCAATTAATCAACACTCCTCCTTGGTTCAGTTGCTGCAAATTCCAAGTCTTTCTCTGAGAAATTTGAATCTGCTCCTTGGCAAGGCTTTGGTAAAAATATCCGACAGTTGAAGATCCGTCTTGCAGTACTTTAACCCAACAGATCCTTCTTTCTGCGTGTCTCTCAGAAAGAATAATTTCATATTGAAATGCTTGGTTTTTCCATGAAAAACTAGATTATTCGAGATAGCAATAGCTGCTTGATTATACACGAACACCTCTGTGCAGTTTTCTTGCTGAAAATTCATATCAAGTAGCACATTTCTAAGCCATAAGGCTTGATTTGCAGCAGCAGTTGCTGCTATGAATTCAGCTTCAGCCATTGATTGTGAAACAATCTCTTGCTTCTTAGAACACCAAGAAAATACTCCTGAACCAAGATTAAAACAATAACCAGTGGTACTTTTTATGTCATCGAAGAGCCACCCCAATCACTATCAGAATACCCCTGCAACACATATAGAACTTGATTCAAAAATTCAATGTTCCCTTAACATATCTTATCACCCTTTTAGCTGCTCTAAAATGAGTGTCAGTTGCACAATTATTGAATCTAGATAGAAGACTTAAAGCATATATAATGTCGGGTCTAGTGGTTGTAAGATACATGAGACAGCCAACCAAACTCCTGTAAAGAGTCTCATCCACTTTTTCAGCTTCATCATTCTTACTCAACATCTCCTTCTGACACATTGGGGTAGTTGTCTCTTTGCAATTTTCCATTCTGAACTTTTTCAAAATGTCTTCTGCATACTTCTTTTTATAGATGAACACTTCATTTTGCTCTTGCTTGATTTCCATTCCCAGAAAATACACCATTTCTCCCAAATCTGTCATCTCAAAAGTATGTTGCATATGTTCTTTAAATTTCTTGACAAGTTCATTATTACTTCCATTAACCAGTAGATCATCCACATACAGTGAAATAACAAGAAAATTAATTTCATCACCTTTAATGTAGAAAGTAGCTTCACTAAGGCATTTTCTAAAGCCCAGTTGAACCAAATGTTCATCAATCCTACTGTACCAAGCTCTGGGTGCTTGCTTTAGTCCATACAAAGCTTTTTTGAGCTGATGCACTTCATCTTCATGCCCTTTGACTATAAATCCTTCAGGTTGCTCAACATAAATTTCCTCCTTAAGAAATCCATTCAAGAATGCAGATTTAACGTCTAACTGACACACTTTCCAACCATTTTGTGCAGCTATAGCCAACAATAATCTTATGGTTTCTAATCTAGCAACAGGAGCAAATGTATCAGAAAAATCAATACCAAAAATTTGAGCATACCCCTTTACAACTTGTCTGGCTTTGTGCTTGTTGATAGAGCCATCTGCAATCAACTTGGTTCTGAAAATCCACTTCACTCCTATGACTTTCTTGTCTTTAGGTCTTTTCACAAGTTTCCATGTCTGATTCTTCTCAATCATGGTGAGTTCCTCCTTCATTGCAGCTCTCCATTTTGGATCTTTCTTTGCTTCCCAAAAATTTGTTATCTCAAGAACAACCATATTGCATCTCTGATAGATATTAAAAAGAGATCGTGTGCCTTGTACCGGGATATCATCCACCAATTTATCTTCTTTCAGCTGGAGCATTGTTCTTTGATCTAGAATGCATGTTGGTTCTGCTTCTTTCCAGTTCCATTGTTCATCTTCCATGAAATGCACATCTCTACTTATTAGGATTTTCCTTGTATGAGGTTGGAAAACCCTGTAAGCCTTAGAAACAGTGCTGTAACCCACAAATATTCCAGCTTCCGCCTTTTTATCCAACTTATCTCTTTTAGCCTGTGGCACATAAGTAAAGCACAAGCATCCAAACACTTTAAGATTTTTCAAAAAAGGTTTATAACCATACCAAACACATATCTACAATACTACAAAACAGTGAAAAACTATCATGAACTAAAAAATAACAAAGTACCAACTGAAAGATAAAATACAGCCATACTGCAGACTTAGCAAAACTAGAAAATAGGGCTGATGTTGGACAACTTTAATACTTGACCTGGACCCGCTGCCACCCTTAGTCACACATCACAATCACAATGAATCAAATCTCACTTGTACACCCAAGTAAACATATTCATTGCATGAGATTGGAAACGAGCTAACATTTCAGTGATACCTTTCTGTTTTCTTAACCATACATTATACAAGTAATACTTGTTGGAAATGCTATAGAAAATGCCTTCTTCAGGAACACTTGTATCGAATTAACCAAAGCTTGAGGCACGTTAGACACTGTCCTTAAGGATAGTGCACCCGGTATAGGTGTATCCCCCAAAATTCAACGAGCACTTCTAGTATAAAACTAGGAGTCAAAAACTAACAAAGATTCTTTTAAGATAAAACCCAGGAAATAGAATGTAGGAGGAAAGTTTTCTCTTAGAGATATATTAATCTCATACTCTTTGTGATAGAGGAATGACAATATTGTAGGAAAACATACATGAGGTTAAAGCCTCCAACAGATACAGAGGATTAACGGCAATAAGATTAGTGGCAAATGCTGCAACGGTAGTTTTAGGAGTCAATATGCAACATTAAAAAGGTATTAAAATAATGAACAATCAAGGTCATTTAAGGTAGGAAATTAAGAATGCCAACATAATCTTTTCTCAAAATGAAAATCATTAAGGCTATTCAATTGTAGAATCAATTGTCTGTTACAATTGTTTATGGGAAGAAATATTTCTATTTGAGATATAGAACCATTGTTTTTCCAAAAATCCCCTACATATCTCTAAATAAATATTAAGGAATAAAACGAAATAAGAAGTTTTGTTGGATTTTCATATATGAGTACAATGCATTAAATCTGGTATGCGTAGACTATGAATCAGATCTAGATAAAACAAGATTAAACTTACAGAACCATTGGTGAAGTTTAGAACTTCTATGAACCAATAATTCTTTTATAAGTCCGGTGTCTTATTCTATCACATTATACCTGCAGAATCTTTGTCATTATCATGGTTTTGCTCTAAAAGGCCATGCATGTGTCCCGGAATTCATGAGTACTCTAGAAACATATCACAATTTCATAGAAGTTGCACCACTTAATACTCATATAGGTCCAATCATCAAGCGGATTCTGCAGAGTAATACACGACCTATAAAGGATATGAATTGGATTAAGAGTTCTAACTCAGCCTCACTTTACATTGCAGATTGTTGCACTAAATTCACACATCATAGGAGTGACATAATTTTATAGCGATTCATGGGATCCCCAATCACATAGGTTGGGTTACCATCGTTGTTGATCTTCTCAAATGACAAAAAGTCTTAACCCCCCCGCCCCCCCTCAATGTTTCATTTAGTCAGTGAATTGATCAGATTCACCTCCAACTACACATAACTTATTTACATAAATAACTCATCTTACTGCAGTATTTTAGCACATTGTGTCTCAAATTGCTAGTGAAAAAATTATTTTTCACTATAGCTATTTCTGTTTGGCAAGCACAACATATATAACCACAAAAAAATTATATGTTGGTTATATTTCAATTGGAATATATACTTACTAAGAGTTCTCTTAACCACTTAGTCTCTTTATCAACAAATTTGTAAACAATCAACTTTATTTAGTTGATTTTTCATGTTGTGACACCACACCGATCACTAGCGAGTTTTGAAATTCACATTGCATCATCGTACATTTTTAATAAAATAAAAATTTGTACCATCACTAACAAAATTATAAAAAATTCTTCAATAGAGTCAACAACATTTACTTTTTCAACTATAAACGTTCCCTTCGATCACATTACTATATATATATATATATATATGTAAAATTGTATTAGCATACTATCAAAAAAACTTATCATATTTTCATTCTTAGGATCAGGGACCAGAACCTTAACAAGTCACCCCTACACTTTCAAATATTTCATAATAGAGGGATAACTTTTTTACAGTTTATAAAAACTTCAATTTTGTATGTAACATAAAATTTATACATTAAAATATCAAAACCTTCATCATTACTCTCAACAAAAAACAATTATATATCTAGAGAAAATATCCACAAATGTGACACAATAACATCTTCCACCTCCAATCATTATTTATACAAGTCTCAAAAGTTTCAAAATGATTAACTCTTAGATTCTTAGAACATAAGCATGTAATTTCTCAGTATGCTCAATTTCAATACAATCTCACACTTAAAAAATACTTGAGAATTTATAGAAATAATATCTCATGCACTCTTAAAATAAGATAAACTCACTACTGGAAAATAGGCCTATGGCAATGCAGGGAAAACCGTTGCTATAGATAGACAAACCGTTGCCATAGATCTAGAGCAATGGTTTGTCACGCGTGTCATTAGCTCGCTTGGTCATAGAGCTATGGCAACGGGTTGTACAACAATTGTAACTTTGCATTGCCATAGACACTCTAATAGCAACGGTTTTGTTATCCTTCTTATGCGACAAAAATAGTTGGCAAGTGCAATGGTTTATTAGCGTTGCCGTAGAACTTATATTGCAACGGTTATTTCCTTTATAACAACGGTTTTTTTGATAATAAATCAATGGTTTCCTGTTCTATTGCAACGGTTCCCTGTTCTATTGCAATGGCTTATTTAATCTATTGCAACGGTTCTAACAACATATTATACAATGATCTATACGAAATAGAAATTGTAGTTGTAATAAGTCACTATTATATATATATATATAATAAATTATAATACAATATGAAACACATATATAATTAGTTGTCCTTCCAAAAAGTTTTATAAACATTCATAATTCAAAATATCTAACAAGAGATAGGCCGGGTAATAATATACCCCTAATAGCAAAACATATGTTCAAACCCAAATCATTCGTTAAGGTTTACATGAGTACTAATGAGTTATGATATAAGTAATAAAATGCTCAGTAGCACTACGAATATTAGAACATCTATCAACAATTCAAAAATATTCTTAAGTAAGGTCAAGATCATCTTCACTGCTATGATCTTCTCCCCTTTCTTCGTCATTTTCGAAACCTACAAAAAAGAATTTGCATGAAGATATCCGTTTGATAACAAGTTAAAACCTCAATCAAACAAACTATTAACAATAACTTTAAGAAGGAGACAGTCGCTATGTTACTTTCTTCATTGGCAGAAAATCCCTAAATCCCAATATCTCCATAAACCCAGCTCAAATGAAAGGCAAAAATGCAAACTCCTCTTCATCAACTAGTACGGATGAACATTCATTTGCTACTAAGATTAAATTTAAAGCATCTACACCCAACAGATGAACCCAGAATCGCACCGGCAAAACAGAGACGATGAAAATGGGAAAATCAGCAGTCATATATTTTCTCCCATAAGGATTACTTTGAAACTTTAGTTTGATTGCAAATTCACTATTTTGGATAAATTTACTTATAATAAGCCTAAGATAGATGTGATTAAAAAAAATTATCACCCAAATTTCCTTCAGAGCTACTGTACGTTAAGATCACTCATGTAAACTCTAAACATATTTACATTGATGTGGAGAATTTGTATGATTATAAGTTAATGTATTTGAAGAGATTTATTGACATCAATGAACACCATTTGAAAATTTCTGGGATTTCAAACATACAAAAGTAGAACAACAAAAACTGTAAATTGACAAATTGGAGAAACTAGAATCATGCACTAGATGCATTCCACGAACAATGAAATTTGGCATTCTAATAGTAAGATGATGAGAATCAAGAAGATAGATTTTTGGAACTTGATGTAGTCAATAATGCTCACTTTTAAATAGGATACATTATGAGCTAAAGAAAACACAACTACTTTAACCGAGTAAATGCAAAATTGAAGACATATGCAGAATTGGGAGTTTAATGATAGCGAGTGCAACCTACAGACAATTTCATACTCAAGCAACAGAGCAGTTCAATAATCAGACATTAACAGTTCAATACTCCAGCAATTCAATACTCTGGCAACAGTTCAACACTCCAGCAATCCAATACTCAAGTTGCAGTTCAATACTTAGGCAGGTCAATACTTGGGCAACAATTCAATACTCAGGCAGGTCAATACTCGAGCAACAAATCAGTTTACTACTCAGGCAACAATTCAATACTTTGGCAGGTCAATACTCAAGCAATAAATCAATTAAATACTCAGGTGGATATGCAAGCAAATGATCATGTCTTCTCAATATTTAGGCATTTCACCCAATCTAGTTTGTTCTAACAGCAAGCAATAAATAGTGACGTGCATGAATCATGATCGAGTTGTTCAAGATAGCGTATAAGAAGAAGAAAATCTTGAATAGAGAGGGAAGAAAATAGTGGTATAAGAGGAAGAAGAAGAAGAAGTAAAAGAACTGACCTTGATTGTTACAGCCAACAGATGGACGATTGAGTAGTTCAAGAGTAGCCCCATCTTTGGGCGAACCAACATTGAATTGTAGCATATTAGGATCAAGTGTTAATCCTGGATTCAGACGCTGAAGCTGTGAAATGATGTTTATTGTAGCATCTCTTTCCATTGTATCTTTTTGCGCATTGAATTTTTCTTGCATTCTTTGTTGCATCCTCTCTTCCATTTCCTCAATTCTTTTCTGCATCATTTCATCATCAACAGTTTGTGAACAGGGACATAATCTCCCTGTTTATGTTTCAAAAGAGTCTTGGTTACTCCACGTCCATATAATCTTACTCGACCTGGATGATCTTGCCCCATAACTGTTCTAAATGCGTCAACAGATTGAGTAACATCTTCACTTTCTTGAGCTTCTATCCTCTCCATTTCAGCCTACAAATCAGGTTCAAGATAAGACAGTTTAACTAAATTGAACTGATCATTTATATATAAGAACAAAAATTTCATATCAATCAACATAGAATCAGAAAATTTCATACTATTTTGGTAGTTGTATCTTCATATGAGTCCTTGTATACTCGACCAGGTTTTCTTTTTCTAGTAGCCACAAATAAATCCTTACTTGACAAAGCATCAGGAGTTTCCTTCTTTTTTTCCTAATTACATGCAAGTCATCATTAAAATCTTCCTAAATAAAGTGAACAAGCTCATAGTAACTATACGAGAAAACATTAAACCTCGCGAATTATAGCAAAACTTGTCTTGCCAACAGTGTGTGGATACCTCAACTTCTTTCGATTCTCTTTATTAGTATGGGACGTCTCCTATAAATAAACGAAGTCATGCTTCAAGCAGATACTAGAAGTAATGGAGAAAAAAATACTCATGAGCTATTCATGATTTATTTATCACCTTAGCTTCATCAGAGTTCCAATATTTAAGTATTTCCTTAAATACAGATTCTGAAACAAATTTAGGCTTGTTTGCCATTCGAATTTCATCATCGGCATAGGCATAGAAGTGCATTTTCTTCAACCTGCACTTATACCCTCTCCAAGCAAGTTTAGTTTCTCCCAAAGCCCAATCTTTTCCAACTTTAGGAATATCATATTTTTCCTACAATTTGATACAACTAGATCAGCACAAGAAATATGAAATATTTTCAACCAAATAATAAAACATTGAGAACATCAAACCTTGATATAGTTCCACATATTATCATGCGTCTTCAACATCTTCCAGTTAAATACATTAAGAGGACAGAATGTTCCATTTCTTGCCAATGTGCCAAGGAAGCTGCCCAATTCATTTACCACTTCTTTAGTAGGACCAATGGGTTGGTTCAACTCATTTAGCACGATCAGTTTATGCTCACTCCGTTAATGTACAATCTGCATTTATGTACCACCTCTTTTTTTCTTGTTTAGGGTAGGGTCTACAATAATATGAACAAAGATTTATAGTTATTCAGACAATTTTTGGAATAATATGAACTTAAATCTATATATGCTTGCCTTGTTCCTCTGATTGGTTATTTCCTTCAAGATTGGCAGAATTTTGTGGACATTGCTGCATTTGTTCCTGAATTGGTTGTGATGCAGGAGTACTAGGAAGTTTTGACTGTTGTTGCACTTGTTCATATGCTACTTGTGATATGGGAGTGGTAGAATCCGGCAACAGTTGTTGCACTTTCTCATGTACTGTTTGTGCTGTAGGAAAGGTAGAATTCAAACACACATGTTGCACTTGTTCCGACACTTGAGATTCATCTAGAATGTAGTTCGAGTTCCTTTTGTGCTTGTGATACTTTTCATTTGACTTCATAACTTGAACAACTGAAATACACTCAGAGTTCTGTTTGTGCGTGTGTTTCGATACCTTTTTAATTCGTAAAGAAGCAAGTGATCCAGCTGAAACATAGTTTAAATTCTTAACTTTCTGGCCTTTTGTCACACACGTTTCTTGATTCATGATTGTTCAAGTCTTTGCAATTTCAGAAAATTAAATATAAAATTGGTTAGAAGAAAGCATTCAAGTTAATTTTATTCTCTTCATAGGAATGAAGCATTCTGCAAACAAATAGTATTAATGTTGCAACTTCTTTTTCTCTATCTGTTACTTGAAATTGGTCGGAAGCTAAAGAAATATAAAATGTAGGCCTTAGGCTTCAAGATTTCATAATACACATAAGAAATATACCTTTTGTTAGAAAGCTAACTATCGGATCTAATGTTTCTCATAGTTTAAGATCTTAACACCCAACCTAGCTTTTATACAAGTTCTTATACAACAAAGCTAACTTTTGCACTCATAATTAATACAAATAAGAAATATACTTTTGTCATAAAGCTAACTATTTGATTTAATATTTCACATAATTTAAGATCTTAACACCCAAGCTAGCTCTTATATAAGTTCTTATACAACCAAGGTAACTATTGCACTTAATAAACCTCATGAATAAAACAAACCTCACACTCGTTACACATACATAAAATAATAAAATAGCACAACAGAAATGAAAAAAAGGATCACATAATCATTTAATAACTTTGTCCATAAATCAACCGAAAGTAATGATAAAAGTAATAACCACAAAAAAAAATGAAAATAACAATGAGCATATATTTAAACTAAACTTCAATGTCTAATCATATGCCTCCATCCAATCCCAATCTGTTTCATCAACATCATCCTCCTCTTCTGACGTTTCTACAATTGTATCTTCTGAATGTTGTGCATTAAATGGAATATCAACAATATCAGCGGCCACATCCTCTCTTGACCATCTAATTAATGTCACCCTCATCTAATCTAGCTGAGGAACCAATGTCATCATTAGGCTCCCTCCAAAATATGTCTCCTATATTAGGACATTTCTCGTCCTTTAGATCATATAAATCAACAAGAACTTTATTCCTTGCATAATAAACATCTTTCTCGATTGGATCCAAGACATAAAACACTTGATAAACTTGTGATGACAACACAAAAGGGTCATCTTTATTGCATAACTTGTTGAAGTATACTTGAGTTAATCAATATTCATCTGCTTCATTCTGAAACCAATCACATCTAAACAATACAACACTTAAAACAGCCATAATAATCAATCTCAGTGATATCTTGAAGAACTCCATAATAAACAACATTTGCATCTATGGGATTTTGGTCCAGAGCACTAGCAAAACTATCGGTTGTTGCCGATAAAGTCACTCCACTATTTTGAGTTATACATGGGGCATCATGCTTTTTTGTATGAAATCGATATCCATTGATAAAATATGCAGTATATTTCTTGGCCACCATATTAGGCCCTTTAGCTAGCCATATTAAATGTCGAGGAACTTCAACATTTTTAACTTTATCTTCAAACCAATTGCTAAATTCACGACTATGATTCCTTTCTCTTGCCCATGCATTCAATCTACTATGATTACTCAGTATGTTCTTATGTTCCCTGCAACATGAATATTGAAAATTTAATTACTAGGCCTTTATAAATCTTAATTTACCTTATCCTAACAAACAAATGAATTTTAAAATGTAAATAATTGTTATATAATTTATCTTACTTGATAAGATTTTCTACTTGTTCATCTCCTGTATTGAAAAGGGCATACCGATGTGCTTCATGACGTAACTCTGAATCCATCAAAAAGTGTAATCTTTTTTCTTCTCACTTCCAATTGGATGGCCTATCTTAGGGAATATAGGTGACAAATTTTGATCGCAATCCTCATCCTCAGTTTGGTACCTACTGAATCTTATCTTCACGCCATCATGTAGGTATCTCGAACTACGATTCAAGCAATCTCTACCCACAACACCCTCTACTATTAATGCTTCTGGACATTTTTTATTACGCATTAGCCCCTTAAAGTTATATAGCTCTCTCTCAATGGAATACATCCAACGAAGATGAGTCGGACCCCCAAGCTTAATTTCATTCACTAAATGAATAGGCAAATGTAGCATTATGTCAAAAAAGGCTGGATGAAAAATCATTTCAAGATCACATATTATTTCAACAATTCCAGACTCTAATTTTTCAAGATATGTTCGCCTTATTACCTTACTACATATGGCTCTAAAGAAATTGCCCAACCTTATCAATGTCAACAAAACTTTCTTGGGCAATATCTTTCTAACGGCAACCTGAAGCAAGTAATGCATCATAAAATGAGCATCATGTTTCTTGTACCCTGATATTTTCATCTCTTTCACATGCACGTGATATGATATATTTGAAGCACACCCTTTAGGTAACTTGGCATTTTTTAAGATAGTGCAAAATAACCTCTTTTGTTCTGGCTTCATGAAGAATGATGACTGGGTCAAACTTACATTTACATCATCATCTTCTATTGGTTGTAGCTCCTTTCGTATTCCCATTTCTCGCAAGTCATAGTGAGAATTTACATGATCTTTTGACTTTCCATCTATCTCTAATAAAGTCCCAAGCAAACTATCACATATATTCTTCTCTATGTGCATCATATTAAGATTGTGCTTTAATTTGTTATGTGCCCCATATGGAAATTCAAAGAAAATAGATTTTTTTCCACGGACCCTTATTATCCCGAAATCTTCTTTTTTACCCTTTCCAAAGTCATTATTGAATTAATGCAACTCTTCAAGCAATTCTATGCCCAACAAAGGAGTAGGTGCAGGTCTATGCTCCTCCTTACCATCAAATGACTTCTTATCTTTTCGTAATGGATGATAAGGAGGTAAAAATCTTCGATGACACAAATAACATATCTTACAACTATGTTTAAGATATTGAGAGCATGTGTCATAATTACAAGTAGGGCATGCCAATTTTCCCTTAGTGCTCCATCCTGAAGCATTGCTTGTGCCGGAAAATCACTAACTGTCCACATTAAGGCTGCACGCATTTGGAATGTCTGCTTGGTTTCAACATCATATGTTTCTATGCCAGGTTCCCATAGTTCCTTCAGTTCTGCAATTAGTGGTTGTAGTACACATCTATATCATTTCCAGGAGATGATGGGCCTGTATGATCATTGATAACATAATATACTCCGGCATCATACAAATCCACGGTGATAAATTATAGTTCATCAACATAATAGGCCACGTGCTATGAGAAATACTCATGGTTTGAAATGGGTTGAAGTCATCACTTGAGAGACCCAGCCTAATATAATGAGGATCTATAGAGAAGTCTGGATGTAAACGATCAAAATCTTTCCATGCTTCCTCATCAGTAGGATGCCTTAAATTTCCATCATTAGGTCGTTCATTAGCATGCCATCTCATTGCAATGGCTGTTTCAGGACACATATATATTAGCTGAAGCCTAGGCTTTAAAGGCAAGTACCTTAAAATCTTTGTAGGAATTTTTGAGCTTGCATTAGTTGACGCAGCACCAATATTTTTCCATCTAGAAGACCCACAGATAGAGCAGTTATCGCCTTTCTCATTGTCCTTCCAGAATAAAATGCAATCATTTGGGCATGCGTGTATTTTTTCATAATTAAGAACTAAATCTTGTATCACCTCTCTTAATAATTCTAACAAGTCTGAAAATGCCATATTACTCAACCCATGCAAGGTTTTAAACAAGTGCAATCGAATTATGAAACTCAATTTGGTAACATTTTCACACTCCGAATATAACGGTTGTTTTCCATCCTCCAATAATTTTAAAAAAAAATTTGCATCTTCAGATAGTCCCTCTCCCGCTCCTTCTCCATGCCCCGATTCATCTTCCACATTTCTAAATGTATCATGAAGTAGCCTATCAATATCATCACGCAAATTAGAACCTTCATCATCATTGATTGGATGAGGTGTATTTCTCGCAGAAGACTCTTCTCCATGAAAAACCCATTTAGTATAACTATCAACGAACCCGTCAACAACCAAGTGATCCTCCACCACATTTCTATAATGCCAATATCGATTAATGCACTTTTTGCAAGGGCCTAATATCTCATTTCCTTGAGAAGCTCGTTCAAATGGATCAAGAAAATTGTTTATTCCACGAATATGCTCATCTGTCCATCTTAGGCAATTCATCCAACTTTTATCATGATTATCCATTAAAATTCTATTTAACACAAAAAAATCACAAAGAAAATTATTGTAACGACCCAAAGTGCCCCCTAGGTGTGACATGGCGTATAGGACCCCGAGAGGCCCCACACCAGCCACTTAGCATACATATACATAAGGTAAAGACAAAAAAATGAGGAAAGAGATAGATAATCTCATAAAAGTAAAGAGTTTACAAGCGAAAATCTTGACTATATCTCAAAAGCCTTCTAATACAATAGAATGATCGGGACGTGACCCGTACATCATATACAAGTTTGAAACTGAAAAGGTAAAGGAAAGCAATAAGGTCTCTTAGTCCCCGAAGCATGAGCACTCACCAACGCTGATAGCTCGAACTCTGAAAGCAACTAACCATGAGTGTGCGAAGGATGGCTGTCTGACCCTACATTATAAGAGAATGTAGGCACAAGTATGCAATAGTACATGAAATGTACTAAGTATGAAGCAAATGCATATAATCACATAAATCATGCTAATGAGATATCATCATGAACATGCAATGACCAAACTAAATCATGTGACAATAGGGTTAGAAACTCAATGCATAAACATGGTCAATGAAAGCTAGTCATATCATAAGTCTTGTCTCGTGAGATACTTCTAGTACCCTAGTTCATTATTATGGGATTTTTATGTTTAACCGGCATAGACCATGTGAGCTATAACATGGAATCCAGTGTCTGCCCCACACCAAAAAGGGGAGTGATGTCTACCCCACACAACTAGAAGGGGTGTCCTATTTGCCAAGGGAAGGACCATAAATCTGTAGCTTACGTGGATCCACTAGCTATGTTTCTATCTGAGACAAAAACCTACGAGACACGTAGTTCTAGGACTTAGGGATTGCTACTAAAGGTCCACGGACGCTAAACAGAAACCTTCATCCCAAAAGCCCACTCGGTGCTAAGTAAAGGAATAGTCAATTAAGCTTACCCATATTTTATCCAAGGAAGAAGTACATCTAGGGTTACCAAATCCAAGCTAAGATCATATCAAGACGTTTCAACTACCATGGGCTTACCCCAAGCTTATGTCATTAGAATAGCTCCTGATCGATTCATACGTGAGGAAGCCTTTCAATCATGTGAACCCTAATTTATGTGAGAAAACCTTTCACATTCATATTCTTAGCTTATTGTGAAGAAAGCCTTTTCACAACTCATGGATGCCATCATCTATATGCACCCTAGCAATTATAAGCATAATTCTCATGAAACATGCATCTCTTATGCAAGCTATTCATATGGTCATAAATCATGATCTAGTATGGGTAAATGTCAATTCATCTTAGAATCATGCAATAAATTAGAATCATGCATATTTTCATCAATTTCATAAGTTTATAAATGCATGGATCATACTTCATCATGAATTCATAACTAGGAGTCATGGCTCATGCATGGGTTCATACAATTTCTACTCAAATCATATAAATCATGCTAGATCGTGCACTAGATTATTTTATCACGCTAGATCATGCACTAAGAATCATAAAATCAACAATTGGAATCATAATTGAAGAAACCATAAGAATTGGTCCAAACCCTAACTCAATTTGGGGAATTAAACCTTGAAAATTGAAGAAAACTAAGGACCCAATGGAGGAAAGGACTCCAATGGTGAATGCTAACATAACTCAACAAAGCCCACAAGAAATTGCTAAAAATCGATGACCTTCAATGGAGGATCCTAACTCTTCTTCTTCCTTGAGAATTGAAAAAACTTTCTAGAGAGAGAATTATTTGGGAAGTTGGGAATTTTGAGAATGAAAATAATGAAGGGAAATTTGGGATGAAATACTTATATAGTGGGTCAATTTTGGGCCAAAGTCGTAATTAAATAGACTTAAAAGAATTGGGAAAAGACATAAAAACTCTTGAAAAATATCTGCCGGATGAAGTCTACGGTTCCAACCTACGGTCCGTAAGAATTCCTACGGACCGTCCTGTTGGACCGTAGAAAACTTTAGAGACCCAAAACAATTCAGGATACTTTGTACGACTTCGATCTATTGCCCGTAGGCCATTCTACCGCTCCGTCTTGTTAGCCCATAGACTCAACTTCAGAGACTTGATTTTCAAAAAATTTTACCCTCTTTCTACGGATGCATTCTACGGTCCGTCAACTAGTCTACGACCCATAGATTGAGTCTGTAGAAAGTAACTCTGGGCCAAAACTGAAAAAAATTCTCTTTCAAAAACTGAGGTGTTACAATATCTCCCCCTTGGGAACATTCGTCCCCGAATGGAGCTCAGCTAGCAACAACAAGAGTAGGGGAAACAACAATTCTATGATTCCAATCATGAATGCAACTACATAATGCACAAATCCGAGGAGGAAGATCAACTCTAAGCTAAATCATGCTTCATCACAAAATGTCAAGCCATAAACATATAATGAATGCAGGCATAAGGAAAAATGAGAATGACTAAGACACATGCATCCTAGAAATAAACCATAAGAAGCTAAATACCTCAAGCTAGGGAAGACTTGGACGGAAAGAGATGAGGATAACGGGACATCGTATCGGCCTCGGCCTCAAACGTAGCACCTTCAACTAATTGATTTCTCCACAATACCTTAACAGAAGCAACTTCTTTGTTTCTCAACTTCCGAACTTGTCGGTCTAGAATCTCAATCGGAACCTCGTCATAAGATAAACTCTCTTTGATGCCAAGACTTTCTAAAGGCACTATGGATGTTGGATCTCCAACACACTTCTTCAAAAGAGACATATGGAAAATCGGATGAACCGATGCTAACTCATTAGGCAATTCAAGCTCATAAGCAACCTTGCCAATGCGTCTCAAAATCTTATATGGGCCTACATACTAGGGACTACGCTTCCCTTTTTTACCAAACCTCATGACACCCTTCAGGGGCGAAATTTTCAAATAGACCCAATCATCAACCTCAAACTCAAGATCCTTTCTTCTAACATCGGCATAGGACTTTTGTCGACTTTAAGTTGTTTTCAACCTTTCTCTAATAAGAAAAACTTTCTCCATAGCCTCATGCACTAATTCGGGACCCATCAAAGCAACTTCACCCACCTCAAACCATCATATAGGAGACCTAGATCTCCTACCATAAAGAGCCTCCAATGGAGCCATACCAATACTTGCATGGTAACTATTATTGTAGGCAAACTCAATCAAAGGTAAATGATCATCCCAATTACCCTTGAAATGAATCACACAAGCTCTTAGCATATCCTCTAAGGTTTGGATAGCAAGCTCTGCTTGCCCATCGGTTTGGGGATGAAAAGCCGTGCTAAGCTTAACCTTGGTACCAAGACCCTTTTGGAAAGACTTCCAAAATTGAGAAGTGAATTGGGTACCTCTATCGGAGATAATGGATAGGGGCACTTCATGCAACCTAACCATCTCCCTAAAGGACACCTTGACGGGAATGAAGTGAGACGACTTCGTCATACGGTCTACTATAACCCATATAGAATCATGTTGCCAGCGAGTACAGGGTAAACCCACTATGAAGTCCATATTAACATCTTCCCACTTCCAAGTAGGAATAGCTATATCTTGGGATAAGCCTCCCGGCCTTTGATGTTCAACCTTAACTTGTTGACAATTTGGGCTCTTTGCCACAAATTCCGCAATATCTTTCTTCATTCCATTCCACCAATAGACTTCCCACAAATTGCGGTACATCTTGGTGGCTCCTAGATGAATAGAGTATCGGGAACTATGAGTTTCTTCTAGAATTTTCTCTCTTAGGCCATCAACATCAGGCACACACAAACGGCCATGATATCTAAGGACACCATCTCCCCCTTGGGAGAAAGCCTCATTGCCCTTCTTTAGAACCGCTTCTTGCAACTCAACTAATATCGGATCAAGTGCTTGCTTAGCCTTAACATCCACCACAAAGGACGATTCCGACCCATTTTGGACAATCACACCTCTCTCATCGGAGTCAACCAACCGAACACCTAGCCGAGCTAGTCTATGAACATCCCGAACCAATTCCTTCTTATCATCTTCTATATGTGCAACACTATTCATCGACAACCGACTCAAGGCAACGGCCACTAGCTTTGCCCGAGTGATAGAGGACACTCATGTCATAGTCCTTTAAGAGCTCTAGCCATTACGTTGTCGAAGATTTAGATCCTTCTGCTTGAACACGTATTGCAAACTTTTGTCGTCGGTAAATACATCAACATGGACACCATACAAATAGTGCCTCCAAATCTTTAGGGCAAAGACAACTGCCGCAAGTTCTAAATCATGGGTAGGGTAATTATTTTCATGAACCTTAAGTTGCCTTGAAGCATAAGCAATTACCTTCCCATTTTGCATAAGAACACACCCTAAGCCAACCCTTGAAGCATCACAATAAACCACAAAGCCATCGGAACCTTCCGGCAATGTCAATATGCGGAAGTAAACCTATCTTCCAATTCTTGAAAGCTCTTTTCACAAGCCTCCGACCATACAAACTCAGTCTTCTTTTGAGTCAACGAGGTCAATGGAGAGGCAATAGAAGAAAACCCTTCCATAAACCTCCTATAGTATCCGGCCAAGCCCAAGAAACTACGAATATTCGAAGGAGATAGAGGTCTAGGCCAATTTCTAACCACATCCGTCTTCTTAGGATCTACCTCAATATCCTTACCGGACACAATGTGACCAAGAAAAGCCACGGATCTTAACCAAAACTCACATTTATTGAACTTAGCATATAACACACGATCCCTAAGAATTTGCAATAAATCCTCAAATGATCGGCATGCTCTTCCTCACTACGGGGGTAAATCAAAATATCATCAATGAATACAATCATGAACATATCAAGGTATTGTCTAAACACCCTATTCATAAAATCCATAAAAGTCGCCAGAGCATTAGTCAATCCAAATGACATAACCACAAACTCATAATGGTCATATTTAGTTCGAAAAGCCATCTTCGGAATATCACAATATCTCACCCTCAATTGGTGATAACCCGACCTGAGATCAATCTTAGAGAAGAAACTTGCACCTTGAAGTTGGTCAAACAAATCTTCTATCCTAGGAATCGGGTACTTATTCTTAATGGTAACCTTATTCAATAGCCGGTAATCAATACACATACGGAGAGAGCCATCTTTCTTACGAACAAACAACACCGGAGCACCCCATGGAGAAATGCTAGGTTAGATGAAACCATTATCCAAGAAATCCTTCAATTCCTTAAGTTCCACCGGAGCCATACGGTAAGGAGGAATAGATATAGGTTGCGTATCGGGAAGAAGGTCAATACCGAAGTCTATTTCCCTTTCGAGAGGAACACCGGGTAGATCATCGGGAAACACATCCGGAAACTCATTTACCACGGGAACCAACTCAAGACTAGGGGTTTCGAAATCTATATCTCTAACCCGAATAAGATGATAAATGCAACCCTTGGAGATCATCTTTCTAGCTTTAAGACAAGAAACAAACCAACCTCTAGGCATAGAATTTCCCCCTTTCCACTCTATGACGGGCTCATTAGGAAATTGAAACTTAACCACTCGGGTTCTACAATCAACCGAGGCATAACAAGAATTAAGCCAATCCATCCCAAGAATGACATCAAAGTCTATCATATCTAGCTCTACAAGATCAACATAGGTGACTTTATGGAACAAGAAAACGGGACACTTCCTAAAATCTCTTTTAGCCACAATAGAATCATCAGTAGGAGTAGAGACACAAAAGAGGTCTAACAACACATCCGGGGCAATAACAAATCGCATAGCCACATATGGCATCACAAAATATAAAGTATCACCGGAATCAAGTAAAGCATACACATCAAGATGGAAGACTTCAAACATACCAGTAACTATATCGGAAGAACCTTCTTGCTCTTGGCGAGTTTGGAGTGCATAAAATTGGTTTTGCTTGGGAGCACTTGAACCCAAACCACTAAGAGCACCTTGTTTACCATCTTTCTCCTTTGTAACATTCATTGGACAATCCCTCATTTTGTGACCGCTTTTGCCACAAGTAAAGCAACCATCCGATCCGGCTAAGCATCTCCCCTCATGCTTCTTCCCACACTTTTGACATGGGGAAATTGGAGTTCTATCACCACCACCATTGCCTCCTTGAGGCTTAGGGTTAGACACTCTATTCTTGTCAAACTTAGGCATAGGAGCATTTGAAGACCCTTGGTTTGAAAACCTTTGTCAACACTTAGAACGGCCATGTCCTCCGGTCCTTTGGTTTGAGAAGTTACCATCACTGGTCCTAGCCCTCTTTGCCTCTTTGGACCTCTCCTTTAGCTTCTCTTCTTCGATTTGTTGTGCATTTACCATCAACCGTGAAATATCCATTTCTTTAATAAGCATG